>JACBYL010000475.1:0-80699 GCA_015266385.1 Trichoderma oligosporum | reverse complement strand
CAACCTCCCACTTATGGACATATTCCCTCACGATAGATTGGATCAAAGTGGTATTCCACCACATAGTAGGATTGTCCTGCAGACTAGAGTGATCTAATGCCTCACATCTAGACGAATTGATGCCTAGAGCTTGACATGAGCCTTTTAGCTCTTGCTTGCGCGTTTCTCCCTTGCCATAATTGTTTCCTAAACGTTGATACGTCCAAAAAGGGTGACGAATGCTTAGCATAGCTCTCCATATCGAACGCGGGGAAAGAAAAAAAAAACGGGAGTCTAAGAAAGAGGACCAACCAGTTGACATGACTAGCAAGCCACCATTAATGGCATGGTTCCTATCCAGGATCCCCAGGATAGTGGGAGAGAAAAACAAGCACTCATCGTCCGGATGAGCCGTAACGATTAAGAGGTTCTTTGACTGTAGCAATTCTGGAGGAAGAAGACGCGCGTCTCTGCCAACGACATAGGCGAGGAGCCACTGTAAGACAAGTGGAATGACCAAGATGGCGATAGTTACCCGAATCAAGGTACGTCGGCGGCTTCGTGTGGCCACGATCCAATGACAGGCCTTGAAGATTGCATTGTCGCGGATTTTGCGTGGCATGGCCAGCACGTGGAACAAGAATAACAATTACAAGTGGAAAATCAATTGGCCGTTATAGAACAAGGCTATATATGGGTTTAGAGGGGTTTAAAAAAAAATAACCCGAGCGACAGGTGAGAAGTTCTAGCTTCATGTGTGTTTGAGAGCAGTAAACTTGGTGATTCAAATTGTACCTAACCAGGTAGGATTATCGCGAGGGGGACGTGGCATTTGGAACCAGGAAAGATACAGAGACGTTACAAGTAAGCACCGCCTCTATTGAGACGCGGCTCATTTGTTCTAAAACCAATTAGCTCGCCGCCCCAAAAAGCTTGACTCTCTCTTTACTCCGTACTTTTTGACCAATCTAGAGTAGCGGGTTGTCACGCCAGGGGTTGCTTTTATAACGAGCTCATTTGTCGGAGGCGTCGCCACTCATTCCACTCATCTATACTCGTACATTTAGAGTACGTAATCTGTAGAGCATGCTTTTTGAATCTGGTAGGGATGTACCACTTTGGCAGTATCGCTGACTCTTCTTCTGATATCGACTCCAAGGAATCTTTACCGGATGCATGGTATTTGGAAGCCTGGGGCTACGGAGAACAAGGATTGGTATCTAAGACACATCACAATTGACACAGACACACGGACACACATGCGGCCAAAGAGATAGTACATATGGGCAACGTATCTATCCTGCCCAGTATGTAGGTACTACTCCGTACTCCCCCGTGTTTCGTACTTGTATGTACTTCACTCGTATACTCTTACTGAGGTAGTACTACTTTTACATACTCCGTACCGTGGCTTTGAATATTCCCAAGCCCATGTTCCGCCCCGGCAGCCGTACCCATGCCGAATTACCGATATTACAGCTGAAAAAGGCAAACAAGCGAATTGGGCCTTGAGAATACTTGTACGTATCATTGCCAAGTCGCTGCGTTCGGTATCGGAAACCCATCCGGGTCGATACGTGTAATGTTGCCGTGAATGCTTCAGCTGGTACATTTTGGGAACGCCGCTGTCTTAGGGCTGGTAATAAGCCCTAAGACGAACGAATTTGCATTTAATGCGCAAACTTGTAGGAGCCAATTGGTTTGGGAAAGCAAATTAAGATGCTTATACAGGTAGTAATACGCGATTGAGGGGGCCTAGGGGTGGGCTAGATCATGTCACTCTGACGAGCCATTACTCTTACTATTACTAGGAGAGGAGTGTGCATTGTTTTCGTGGCGCGCAAAAAGCAAAAGCAAATCGTTTTTTGCCTTTTGCCTTTTTTTTTCAATTTTCTCTTACCACAAGTAGGGCGTTTTCCCCCCCACAGCCAATGGCTCTTTTGTTGAAAATAAATTCTTGATTAGTGAAAGCCTCTTTTATTATATCCCTGATGGGAAAAGAGCACATGTACTTAGACCGTACTCGTACAAGCAAGCATTGTTTGCTTGAACGATGTTTCAGCTCGTCCCATAGTTAATTGTATGCCGTAACAAACAATATTTAAATGTAATACTTTGTAGATGTTCACGATGAAACTAGAAGTAAATAGGGGAGAAGGAGGAGGGGGGTGAAAGTTACTTGAGTGCTGGTTCGCGGATACGGCTAGCGATCCACGCAATCCTTGAGTTGTCTGGACCGGGTGGAGGCTCCTCCTTTTTTGCAAGGTCGAGTACGCGCTACTGAGATTCTACCAGTGGGCTGGGGGCTATGCTCTGAATAGAAAGGATTAAGGCGGACTTACGAGGATGGCTGAGTCTCTTGAGAATTAGAAGGAAAAAAAAAAAAAAAAATTCCGGGTGCTGTTGCAACTTCACTCACCTCGTGGAGAACTAGTCTCCTCTCTCTCAAGAGATTCAAAGAGTGTTTCATCATCTTCAGAACTAAACATACACTCTCTCTTACATCCTCATATACCTTACCTTGGGAAAAAAACCATGTTCAACTAAACCTTATTGTTCAAATACTATACCTCCCTTCTCATTCTCTCTTTTGATATTTTTATTTTCAACCTGAATATAGCTCCACAGTTGTTCCACTGGGAGCTCAAGTGATTATTCTTCAATTTTAATTTTTTTTTTTCCATCTCCTTTCCTCTACATCTTCTCGACAACCTACAGCTCTTCTGGCATCTTCATCATGATTAAAGAACGCTCTCGGTCTCATAGTGATGGCCTTGAAAAGAAAGCCCGGGTGTTCTTGTGGTTAACGGCAGTGAGTTTCATTGCCGCAGTCTGGTTCTTCCGCCATCTACTATACACATCTTGGACGCTGGTCGCCCTCCCCGTCTACTGGCACACCAACTCGGAAAATTTCATACTCTCAAATGAAAGAGATGATTTCGATATTACCTTTTCCAACTATAGTATAAATCAGCTATCAGCATCGCCATATCCAGACCTCGTACCACCTGTCCTTCACCACATTGCCCTAGGAAAACATGGAACACATTGGAGAACCGAATGGAAAGAGACGGTCCAGAGCTGTCTAGATATCCATCCTGGCTGGGAGGCACACATCTGGACGGACGAGAATGCTTCTCAGCTTGTGGCTGAAAAGTTTCCTGAGCTCAAGGAGATGTGGGATAGCTACACATACCCCGTCGAGCGCATTGATGCACTACGCTACATGATTCTGTATGCATTTGGAGGCGTGATTCTGGATATGGATCTCAAGTGCAGAAGAGCATTGGGTCCTCTACGACGGTTCAGTTTCGTGGCTCCAGAAGCGCATCCAAGTGGTTTCTCTGTCGGCTTCATGATGGCCAGCAAAGGCAACGAGTTTGTCGGTGATATTGTGCACAGCCTCTCTGTATATGATAAGCACTGGCTAGGACTCCCCTACCCAACCGTCATGTTCAGCACAGGCTGCCATTTTGCTTCCGTTATCCACACCTTTCAGTCAGATAGAAGCCCACTCAAGATCCTTCCCGGGCCAATGCACAGCCTCAACGGGAGGGTGACTACACCGATATTCGAGCATCTGGGAAGCTCATCCTGGCATTCATACGATGCAAGACTGATTACCACGTTGGGGAAGAGGCTTCATCAAGTGGTTTTCTTTTGTGTGGGTGTCGTACTGGCACTGTTGATGAGGAGGAGATTGATGCTTCGGCGGTTATGGTGCAATTGCATGGGTAGTGAGCGGTCACTCGTATAGCAAGCAGGACGCTCTTCTTTACACACTCTTTTTACCTCCTCCTCCTCCTCCTCCTCATGTTGACCCACGATGATTTGTCCGGCGTTTCATGTCTTTTTCTTTTTCTTTTTCTTTCTTTATCTTTTTCTTTCTTTATCTTTTTCTTTCTTTATCTTTATCTTTCTTTATTTTTTAATTACTTTCTTTTTTGAATAATACCCGTCAAATAGACCGTCAACTTGTTTGTTATGAACAACAGCTCCGAGCCGCGGCTACTCGGCACAAATAGCAATGCAATTACTTTGGACTTCGTATTCATTCCATCCTCTTGTGCCTACTTTATGTGCTTACTTACAGCTCAGCTTACGGGGGAAAATGAGAAGCACCGAATTAAAAGCAAAACAATAGAAATATCTTACTTAAGAATGAGAAATTAAAAAGAAACCGGGAGATAACTGTATTCAGGGTTTTACAAGGATAGGGTGGCAGTACTTTTGACGCGGTACTTTGTGTATGTACTCCGTACCTCTTGTATCCATTAGAGGGCTAAGCTTTGGGATCTACAGTGCCAAGCTTTTTTGAATCTGGAGCTAGTAAAGGGACAAGTCGTAAGTCACGGCACTACTGAATAGGATAGCAAAGATACTTTAATAGCGTTCTAAATGCTGGCTGAGGTACTAATTACGAGGTATTTGCTGGGTACCTGTTTGTACCGCTATTTGTACTGCCTAGTCTCTACAAGTAGTATAGCAAGTCGTAATCATTACCAACTGGAAGCAAATTAGAAGAGACAGGAACCCCCACCTCTTTTCCTTCCCGCACCGAAATAGTGGCCCCACACTGAAACCTGGGAGAAGACCGCCCGTGACTTGGGAGGCTCATTTTAATTTTCTTATCCCAATTCTTTCTTTTTGCTCTTCACCATATGGCCTCAACTTTTTTCTTAAGGCCGACCGACCGACCGACCGACCGACCAGCCTCGTCATCATCCTTACGTCTATCTTCTCCCTTCTTTCTCTCTTCTTCTTCTTCTTCTTCCTCTTCTCCTGTGGCTCCAATTCGTATGTCTGAGCTGCGCCACTGTTGGTGCCCAAACTATTTCATCATGGCAACCTTTGACTGGACAAGGCCTTTTCGTGCTAACCTTTTCTACGCATAGACAGCGGCATGGGCTTAGCGAATGTGGCCCCCCCCCATGTCGGGGCAAGCTTCGGAGAACGGCCGAGAACGTCAGCTAGTCAAATCAACCCCTGAGAGAAGATGTTTGCTGCGACAGTCTAATACTCGTACTGGTACTCCGTACTCCGTACTTCATGCAGCGTGCAAAGTAGCCCGGGGGATTTTTTTTGGGATTTTTCCTCTTTGTGGTACGCGCATTCCTGTTTGTTCAAAGCATATCTTCACTTGTGCCGTATTCTTTCGTACTCCGTACTAACACCCCCACCCCCCAGAGTTTGACTAACTCATTGGAGGCTCTGCAGTTAGGTTGTCGTACTCTCAATTCCTATCGGAAATACGGATCAAGTCCGAGGGCCTTCGTACATACTCTACTCTATAGCATATGAGAGAGTGCCAAATCGTTTGATTGATCAGTAAACTATGTTACTCTCATATAGTCTGAATCGCCGGCGACTGCGGTTCCTACTGTTGTCCACTTTGGCCTTTGCAGTAGTCGCCATATGGTTGCTGTCAGGTCATCAGCAACAGGAGCCTCCCCAGTTTGAGGTTAAGTTGCTTGAGCAGAGATACCCTTTAATATGGGAGCATATTCATACATTCAATAGCACAGGAGGAGGTAAGGTCTCGTGTTAACTTTTGTGGCGTGCCGACCTCAAAGTCATTACATAACCCAAATAAGATCCAAAATCGTAACTTTGGTGAAGAGAGTTGCAGCTAATTTCAAAACGTTCAGCATGGTTCATTCCTCCTGGCTGGCTGGCTGACGACCAGAAGCCACCACAAAACATTATCGAGGCAGCACTACTAGCCTCCAAGGCAGCGACCTCCATGCGCGAGCGGCAGCTCACCTTTTCCAACATTCCTCTGATTATGCACCAAATTTCACCTTCCACTAAAATCGACACCTGGAAGATTCAAGTCCTCCCATGGATAGAGCAGTGGCTTGAGTATTCCATATCTCCCAAGAATCATGCGTCCATGGCGTATTTTTTCTGGGACTATGATGGAATACGTGCATTTATGACCGAGTTTGAAACGGAATTTGTCAATGATTTTTATACCATCTTCACTCCAGTGGAGCGAGCAGATATCTTTCGCATCCTCGCGTGCAACCGTTTCGGAGGTATTGTATGTGCTGTGTACTTTCTTAAGACACCACTATTCTCCTGACATTCGAATTGTCTAACCCTACCCATTATTAGTATGCCGACCCAGATACGGAACCTCTCCGACACCCTGCCGAATGGGTCGACTCGTCAGATGTTGCCCAATGGGTTGACCCTGTTACTAAAAAAGGCTACGGCCTCAAGAATCCCCAGGAGGCTGGTGATCATGCCGCCAACGGCTTGCAGCCAGTTAACCTTATCTGGGGACTTGAGGCCGACACTGATCCGAATTCAAATGCGTATTGGCGCATGGGTTACACATATCCAATTCAGATTACCCAATGGGCGTTGGCATCTGCCCCTGGGCACCCAGTCCTGCGGCAATACATGGATAATATTCATGCTGAGGTGCGCCAGTTAAAGGAAGCATCTTCATATGATGTCAACGCATCCGACCCTCTCACTTTAACTGGACCTGCGGCTGTTACACTGGCTACTAGTATGTGGTTAGAGCAAGAGTTTACATTCAGATGGAATGCCTTGACGGGATTGAAAGACGGAGGTAGATCAAAGCTTATTTCAGACATTTTAGTTTTACCTATTACAGGCTTCAGGTAAACCATATTTCTGTTTTTATAATATTCCCATGGGCCGTATAGACTAACAAGACTTTACAGTCCTGGCCGTGGAAAATACGGCAACATGGGCTCAAAGCCTATTACAGATCCAGATGCTAGGTTGGTCCACCGTGCCTTGGGCACATGGAGGCGGTTCGATATAATTGTTGAATACGGCAAGTTTTGTCGAACAGTGTTTGGACTATGCAGATATTGGCCCAAAATCCCAGCGTCGCGTCCACGAATCGGACTATAATTCTGTTGCGCCCGTATGGAGTTATAGATTTCGGCGCCGCATGAGTTTTGGCGGCATTATTTGGCGCAAAAAATTTCCGTCCAGTATCCCCCGTACACGATGAACGATTCACGATTAATAAACCGTTGCTGAGCCTCACCTTGATTTTATAAACTACAATTTCGTCCTTCAAGCACTTACCATGCCTTACGACTAGCGTTAAAACACTGCAAGGGGTCTAAATAGACCATTGTTAAGGATCTGGATGAACATATTTTAGTGCGCTTGTCTAATGTTTATCATAATTATTAATAGTATTTCAGAGACAAGAATAGGACCAATCGCAATGACCGGTCCCGTGGTTGCATTAGATTGTGGCTTTCTTCCTGGCTTAAAGATATTATGGTTTTTGCCTCACATTTTGTACAGCTAGATATCATACTGGGCCTTATTAGACCAACATATAAGATGTTAGGACTCTATTTGTGAATATAGGGACAACGCGGCACCTCATGGCATTTCAAGCCAATTCACTGTGACTCTTGGGACATGATACAGATGGAGACGGGCACGATTCCGAATCAGCTTCTATTTTTAGTGAGAAAAATAGTCACGATGGCTCTCGAAGGCAACTGCTGTGTCTTGCAGTTGAATAAAGTGACACTCGCATACTTGACATCTCTTTGACCGTCGAGCCTATCTCCCTGTTTTGATAGTGAAATAAGACGGGCGGTGCAATGACCTAGGGTGATCTTCATAGGATCATTTCTACATATTTGTGTTTCTGTCAATAAGGAGAGCAGTTAATCTTAAATCTGCTCCCATTTGATTTTGAACAAGATTTCGAAGAGCTACAGTCTACTTTTTATCTTTAAGTTGCCAATTGAGATATGCGATTTCTTGAAAGCACCTTGGATGGAGCAGCATCATCAAGCTTTAACTAACAGCTTTAACTGACAGATATACGCGCAAATACTAAGAGCCAAGGCATCTAGCCATAGCTTTAACGGTATTGCGCATTACTAGAATATATATAAATATATCCTGCAAGTAAGTATCTATTCAATTATCGGCTTATGGTTTTTTCTAATATCAACTGGGACCGATATTCTCTTATTCTAGTGCATCTCACTATGCATCCCCACACTACTTACGGAGTACTCTACCTATAGATTCCATCCCCAACTTCACAAACACTTCATCACCTTCACTAACTTGACTACTTCCTGCATTTCATTTTCATTCTCAGTATCCAACAATGATGATACATTTACGGCTTAAACCCCACAGACATCTAGTCCGTCAACTCCGTTCCGTCGGCTCGGTTTCCCATTCCGGCTTGCTGCCTGATCTTGAAACCCGTAAGCCGAAGCCATCAATTCACGAAACCCGCACGGCAGCCTAATAAAATCCATACAGCAAGCAAGCAGTCCCATCATTCCATTGAGTCATTCAAAAAGAACTATATAAATCCCCCCCTCTCACTTCATCACCATCACCACCATCACTTTACAACTACATCAAACTTAACAATGGCTCCCCCAACCTTTCAACTCTGGGAATTCTCAACCCTCTTCGGCAGCGACATGCACTACCTCCTCCTCATGCAACTCAACAGCAATGACATCGCGCTCTCTAACCTCCGCCATAACCTCCGCGGCGCCATCATAGACGGCTCCGTCAAGATTCACCCCCGGGTATACACCCAGCAAGACATTATCAACATTCAGACATCAGCCATGGATATCCTCAAATGTTTTGAAGGGACAAACGACTGCGTGGAATGGCTTGTTGCCAGCGGGAAACTGGACGTTAAGTTGAACGAGGGGAACGATGAGATGGATTGGTTTGAGCATGTGTTTGACTCTGTTAAATTTCCGAGGTGGGAAAGGTTGGGCGGTGAAGTGATTGTTATGCAGGAGGAGGAATATCATCAGCTGGAGGAATGAAAGATGCGGTGTTTTTAAAATGAGTAAAGGCTGTGTGTGTTTCTTTGGAAGAATACTTCATGAACCAAAAAGAAGATGCAATGGAAGAGAAATAGAGACTGCAAATTGGTATTCTTTATGTATATGAAATATACAGGCAACTTCTCTCAGGTACACCACTTGAGCCTTGTTAGACCTAGGAAAGAAATTGTGTTATCTACAATAATTAAAGAGGCCTTGATATCTATCTATCTATAGAGAGAATAGTTATGATTTTGGGTGTAAGTGTCGGTTAATCTATTCAATGCAGTCATACTAATAGGTTTTTTTTAACTATAGTTCAATGTTTATGATGTTCTTAGACCTCTTTGTTTCTTTAATAATAGCAAGCATTGATTGATAAAGCCTCCACCAAAGAGTTGATTTATTCTCGTAGTATCTTTAATTTACACTGTTCCAGGTAAAGATCTTCATCCCCTTTCGCATAATACCTACTTGTACGGAGTACGGAGTAGGATACAGAGTACATGTACCATAGGCTACGCCCTGAGACGATTCCTCTAGTACATGTGATATATGATATTATATATATATATATATATATATATATATATGATTTAGTAGATTCAAATAGTAAATCTCACCTCTGTTGTAAGATTCCCATTGACCTTTCCAAGTGCGAATGGGAGAATTTGTATACTCAGTCGATCGAGACACACATTAATGTAATTGTATATCGCGATAACGATGCGCATCAAGTAGGTGAGTATAAATATAAATAATAATTATTCTTAATTTAAGACCCATTTAGTCGCTTCACACAAACGATCACATTATAATATCCTCAGCATCAAAAGTAAGAAGACCATGAATCACTACCATCTACGATAGTTCCCTAATCTCAATCTCGTGTAGGTCACAAAGCTCACTTAATGTTTAAATATTGCATCAATAAGGAAATTTCCTGTAGCAAATTCTTGGATTTCCTTCATTACTATAATCTGGCACTCTTTACATAACCGTTCAATCTTCTTTCATCAGCCTTGGATTTCTTTCCAAATCATAGATCATTGTGTGTGATAATCGGTAGCTATTACGCTACAAATTTTGTCTTTGCACCCTCCTAGCAAAGTGATATACCACCTAGCGCCTATGCTTTAAAAAATAAAACGTCTGAATGGGTTGGTGTCATCGACTCAGTGTATAGATTTTTTTTGTCTAGTAAACGCTTTCATTCCAAGGGACTAACTAGCAGGTGTGGATGACAAGAGGAGAATCGTTACTAGAATTTGCAAAAGCTTGAGTGGCGTGTAAGAAGCAGAGGCCTCGGCTGCAAGCGGGTTGATGAAATCTTGAGAATTAATTTCATTTGAAGCACCTGCCAGGGGTTACGATAAAGCTGAGGGTGTTATAAAGATATGAGTAAAAGTTAAAATAACTACTGAAGTGATGGAGAAATGATATATATATAATATATAGAAAAAAGATAGTCTCCTTTTAAGATAGAATAGATAGAGCACCCTATAGATTGTAAATGTCATAAACCCCTTTCTCAGTCTCCACAGCATAGTAGCCGTTTGTCAAATTTTACGTTTACAATCCCCGTTTGTTCTTCATTCACTTGATTCAACCCAGAAAGCTGCTGCTCCGTTAAAGTAGGCGTCTCACCGTAACAGTTAGAATAGTCATCGAATCACGAATAAACTTATTCAATGATAAGCAAACCATTGATAAATTGGATAGTTAATGGAAATGCTAGCATAAATAACCGACTTCCTATCTTATACTTTTCGTAGTGTTGGGAGATATACATATCATGGCTTCAATCCCCGTAATAGAATTATAAGTCGTTGCGAGAAAACCTCGAGAACAACAGTACAGCCTTTCTAATTCTCAACTTCAACAATGAAACAAGCCACTACTTGTAAATAGCAATGACAATCACATCACATACAAGCCAATATAAAATAAGCATAAGCGCACAATCGCGCATCATTATCAAAAAATTAAAAAACACTAAAAATACTATCATCTAAAACCCATATCATATCATATCATATCATATCCATATGCATCAGCATTCTCCAAAAAAAAAATCATCACGTTTCCTGCCCAGGGTATGCTTAATATGTCTTTCATCTCTTGGATGTGGCTTTCATCCTGCCTTAACGCCAAACACATAAAAACATCCCCCCCTTCGTACATGACCATCATCCCAAGTTAAGATAGAATAAAAATCTTTTGTGTCCAAAAATAGTTAAAAATAAAAAGGGAGTTAACCCAAGTTCCTTCTATGACATACTCCAATTGCGTCCTCAAATGAATACGCTTTGGCACTGAGAAAGCTTTGCCGATTTGTGGTTAAAATGTCGGCAAAAATGATGAAAAAAATAAAAATAGAAATAAAAAGTAAAAAGTAAAAAAAAATAAAGATCAAAAGAAATATTTAAACTTGTGCTTCTTCACGCACATAGGCAGCGCGTGAAAGAAGAGCGCTGATATTCAGGTCCATGGGTGGTCGAGGGATTTCCATGCTTCGACTGGGCATCCTGCCGCCGGGGGTTCTAGGGTGGGCCACGTTTACACGGCCACTTCGATCAAGAATTCTTGGCGGCGTGTCGTCGCCATCCGATCCAGAGCCTTCGTGGTCGTCATCAAGTCCGTACTCGGCCAACCGGGCAAAGTAATCAGCGAGGCCATCGACGCTAGGCGTGCCAACGATGGCATCATATTGAGGAGGGGGGGTCACGGCCTGAGGGATGTCGGCGCTGTCATAGAGAACAGTGCCTGCAGGGGGTGGCGCTGTGTCGTCGTCAAACGCGGGAGGATTGAAACTTGGTGCTCGCATCAAGTGAATAGGTCGACTGGACCTCTCTGGAGACCAGGTTGTTGGGCTTTGCCGACCACCATTTGCCGCCGCCGCTACTGAATGTAGGTGTGCAGCTTGAGGCGGAGCCGGCATGCTGTCGGCGAGTCCATCAGGATCAGGAAGAGTGCCGGTTGAGGAGCTCGGAGATGTCTCCATGGCAATGGTTGCCGAGTCGGGGCAACCACAAGCCGATTGATATGGAGACGGTCGGTTCATCTCACCGGAATAGGCCGGCAAAGAGGTGTTTGCCTTGGTGGCCCGGCAGTTCAGGATTGTGAGAGGAGAGTCAATGCTGATCTCAAAATGTCGGCGCTTGGTGCCCGAAGCATCATCGGCATCAATGCGGCTAATTCGCATAACAACCTAAGAAAATTCAAGAACAATTAGTGACAAATTTCTTCAGTAGACTACAGTAAAGGGCATATCAGAAATATAGTGACTTACCTTGATCCAGTGGAAGACATTGACATTCTTCCAGCTGCAGTCAGGGTGTAGTCTAAGAGCCTTGTTCTTAGCCATCATCTCACATGTCGGAATCTGCACGTTGGCTTCAATTTCAGTGGAACCCCACATGTTCTCAAGCCCCAGATCCAGATCGCCGAGAAGATTATCCACTGGCGCTGGCAGCGGCTCTGCTGTTCGCTGCCGCCTTGCAGCTTCGTGGGCTCGTCTCCTAGCAGCGGTTTCTCGAGCGACTCGGCGCTGTTCCTCTGTGAGTTCACCGCCGCGAAGGGTAATCACCTCGGAGGAGGCCCACGCTGAATCAAGCTCCTTTCCTGCCGTCTTTTCGAGAAGCAGAATCTTTCGGCCGGGATCTTTTCTCGTAACACGCTTATCATTGGTCCAGTACTCAACCGACTCGGTGATGTAAACCTTGAGCTTATGAACCTGAACTTTGGCCAAGGGCGTCAGCTTGAATGCGATTGGAATCTTGGATCCAATGGGGAAGCTCTTTCCAGAAACCATGATATCGTAGTGAAGTTGGTCCTCCCATTGACGGCTGATGGAAATGGGCTCAGACATCTCGAGTGACATCTGGTCTGGTAGTCGGATGATGGGGACTTCCTTGACACCGTGGAGGTTGGGCTTGAAAGCGCCAGCGCGGTCGACAGTGGCGTGAAGCTCCCATTTGACTGAAGCATACTGCAGCTTGGTTGTCTCAAGCTGGTGATGATCGATGGGCAGTTCAAAAGAATAGTCATAGATGCCGGGGTAGAAGACTTTGAATCCCTTGGCCTGGGTGGGAGTCACTACTCCACTCTCGCCCTTGCCAAAGCTGCGAGATTGAACGTTTTGTAGAGAGAGCCGCTTAAGCTCCTTGGACGTCAGGTTATTTCGCGTTGAAGCTGAGGGGGAGTTGACGGGCGAAGATGTTAGGACAGTGCTGCTCGAATTTGCAGAGCCACCCTTAAGCTTGTAGGTGCATTGATTGCCATACTCGGTCTCCCATCCCTCATTTAGAGCATTGAAGAAAGTAAGGACCTGGGTTCGCAGGCTTTCTTCCTCGTACAAGTCTTGCTTTAACGGGGGGATACCTTCTGGCCACTCTGTGCGTGCGCGGCCAACTAACTTGAGCTGGACAGCCTTGATCTTGATATTCTTGCTAACGGTCAGCTGCATCTTGCCCCGCAGGAGAGCGGTGCCAGCACGGCTTTCCCCCCGGCGCTCTTGGTTATGGTGGTCAAAGCCGGAAAGGAAGAGGTTAGGCTCAGCGAGGAGAATAGAGCAAGCGACTCCACTGCCCGTAGCAACGGGCTTGGTGACCTCAGTCACGACGGCATTTATACTTGATTTGGAGCTGCGGATAGATGTGAAGCTGTTATGATGACCCAGTTGGTAGGCGCTTAGTGGCATAACGCCACCTCTGACAGTAGCCATGGTGTTTGGAGGGTAGCGACGATGCTGAGAAGAGCGGCGATGGTGGTTTGATTGGTGATTTGGTTGCCGGCTGGAGTGGCGGCTGCGGGTATTGCTGCCTTGGCGATGCCTATGCCTCGATCTAGAGGACCTAGACGTCGCTCTATGTTTTGCTCTCTCTCTTGATTCGCGTTGGTCCCTATGGTCTCGGTGTTCTCGCTTGTGAGCAGGGTCACGGCTTCTGGCGGGCGGGGCCTGCTTCGGCTCGCGGTTCCTGCGAGATGATGAAGTGGCTTCGTGAGGATGATGCGAGTTGTGATGATGATGATGCTGATGCTGATGCTGATGCTGATGGCTCCCGCGACTACTATGGCGAGATCTTGATTCAGAAATGCGATATTCGGTAGTCGGTAAGGTCTGGACACCAACGGGAAATGCGTTGTGTTGCGGGATGTCGACAGAAGACAAGGAGTTGCTTGCCAATGATTGGAACAGTCTAGTTAGGGCTAGACGAACAGGTAAGTCGGGCCTGCTGTTGTTGTGGGCCAAAGCCGTAAGCCTTGATCCCCGTGGGGTACCGGTGCTAATGCGAGCTCTAGACGAGCGAGGCGAGGTTCTGGAACGAAGCTCACGAGGCACGTAGCCAGATGGATAGCTGACAACGTGGATCGAGTGAGGTCTCGTCCTTCTCGGCCCAATGGGAGGACTTGGGAAGCGCGGGACAGGGTCAGATGAATCCTCGGCGGCGGCGGGAGCGGCAGCGAAGGCGTCGGTGACAGGGGCGTCTGGAAGATACAGGATGTTTCCACTGCTTGTGCGTACCCAATCGTCTCTTGGGCGGCGTCTGCGATGACGGGAGTCAGACTCACGAGAGGCTGGCATATTGTCATTAGTTTGGTGGTTCTCGCTGAGATTGAGGTTATTGCTACGGCATGGCTCCCTTCGATGGGCTCGCGAGATTGGCTGCACTGCAGCTCCAGCTGGCATATTTGCTGGTGGATGATGATGATGATGATGATGATGATGATGATGATAATAATCTGGGGGAGGGGGGGAGGGGCTTCTCAGGCAGGAAGCTGGTAGGAATAGGGAAAGGCGGGAATAGCTCTTTGCTAGCTCGACACAGCAGCAAACAGGGCCACTCAGACCGCCATAATCGATTGCCGAAGCAAATTTGAGTGGAGGCAGACCGTGCAAGGGCGCGATCTGATATGCGGTGGTGATACAAAGAAGAGGGGAAAAAATGAAAAGCTGAAACGATTCTATGCAGGGCTGACAGAGAAGAGGATAAAGTCTTTAGAGAGAGTGCTTAATGCAGCGGGGGGGGGGGGATGAAGGAGGAAAGTTCTGATGTGTTGGCAGCAGGACAAACAACACGGGCAAAAGGCGTCGATCTTGATGCTTGGACTAGAGTGCTTTTGTGTCTAAATCCAAGCACTTGAAAGCACAACCAAGCGAATTAAGAAACGAGAAACGAGCTGCGAGGAGAGAGACGAGAGGGGCGATAAGATGACAAGTGAGTTGGACAAGGAACGAACGAACGAGTGAGTGAGTGCAGAGGAGAAAGGGATTTTTTTTTTTAAATTCTATTGTAATTGGGCAGCGAGAACAAAACGAGGCGTGGTTTTTTCTCCTCTCGACTCCTCTCTCTCTCTCTCCCTTGCCTTGTGATTATGTGAGGCGAAACAGGGAAATGATAAGACAGTAACATATCAACCCAAAGACATGAAGACGAGTGGCCAGTCGAGTCCATTCGTTTGCAGATGGGGCAAGATGGAGAACGTGTGACTCTTCTTGATGATGAGGGGAGAGACTTGGTAATCTTGGAAAAAAAATTTAAAAAAAAAAAGAAGAAAAAGAAAAATTTGAAGCCTGCACGAGCATCCACAAATGCAGGTTGGACACGTCAATGGAGGGTGACGTTGGACGGTTGGGCAGCTCGAGCCCACTAGAGCTTTCGTTGGAGTCCAATCATGTCCACCCAACGGCTGCACCAGACACTTCGCCTCAAAAGCAGGTTTGTGAAGAAAACTTTTTTTTTTTTTTATATCTGAAGAAGCTTAAAGGAGGAGGCAAACGGACAAAGCGATGGGGTAAAAAAAAAAATCCTTTCAAAATGATAGGTAATTCAATCAGGAATGGAGGAGGGGAGAAAAACACAGCCAGCCAGTGGAGAAATGCTGCACAACGTCTGCAGGAGAGTCTGCAGTGGCAATGCAGGCAAAGTAAAAAGGAAATGAAGGGATGAAGAATAAAAATTAAAAAAATGCAAATGCAAATGCAAATGCATATGCAAAGCGATGCCGCGTCGTCAACGTATCAACATTTGATACGCCGAGAGCCAACAGCATAGCAAACGACGGGAGCCAACCCAGGGGGAGTAAAACAAGAGAGAAGCAGGGACCATAGAACTCACCTTATAAGATATAATGGAGCCCTAGCCAAGAAAAAAAAAATTATAATCCAAAGAGGTAGACCTGACCAGTCGTATAATTTATGACCTGTTGTTGACGCTGTTGTTATTGTTGTTGCGCGAGAGAGACAATAAAACTGCTGATCGCTGCCAAATTGTTCGTCGAATCGTATTTACTTCGAAAGATGCTGTTTCGATGGCGAGATGGCTGAGTAAAACAAACAAAAACAAAAGTAGTTGCTGAATCAAACGAGGACCGACACCGGATCGCGACAACGTTCATAAAACGAGCTAGTTTGTTGAAACAAGTCGAACTTTGGCTTCTTGCTTCAACCTACGCTTCGTGTATTCTATCGTTGGAGAGTAGTTGAAGCGAGTACTTGAAGTGAAGCGAAATGTTGAAGCTGTCGAACGAGGAGAAGATGGAAGAAGGCAGAATTGGAAACGCTCTAAATAGAAGAAGAAGAAAGGAAGAAAACAAAACCCCAAAAGGAAGAGAGAGGAAGAGAGAGAGAGAGAGAAGAGAAGAGAGAAGAGCGCCCTTAACGCAGCCCTAGCAAATGGAATAGTGTGAACAGTGAATAGTCTCTTAACCCGGCAAAAGGTTAAAATTAAAATGAGGCAGAAAACAAAAAGAGGGAAAAAAGAGCTGACAATGGCTTTTTTTTAATAATCCAATCCTCTCTCTCGCCCTCCCTCCTCTCTCTCTCTCTCTCTCTCTCTCTGCGTTAAAAAAAAACCGCTGGCGGATGCGCCCGGCGACTGTACAAAGCAGCTACGTAATGCATCAATCACCACAATTTCTCAAACTATTGCCGGTCGGAGCTTGATTTGTTCTGCTGACTGCTTACTCAATTTGGCTTAGCTATTTGTGATTGTTGATTTAATTTTGATTTTTTTTTTCTTGGTTCGGCAGTCTTTTCCGGAGAGGGCTGAAGCGGACTAGACTCGGTTTTTTTTTTTATGATGTATTTTATATTTTAATCTGTTTTATATTTTAATCTATTTTATTTTATTTTTTTAATTTTTATTTTCTGGGGCGTCAAATGGAGTTCCTCGTTTTCTTCTTCTTTTGCCCAGTTAACGAACGTTTGAAACTAGTCAAGTTAGTGTCTATTTTAGTACGCCCACACTAGCTTAGTACTGATAAGGCAATAACAGGAATACAGACTCTGAACGGAGTACGGAGTACGTACTTGTAGATAGTAGATAGCAGAAGCCACCACTTATTGCATTGCATCCAATATGCAGATAGGGAATGTGAAATAAATAGAATATGCAGGATTTGTCGTGTTTCGGCTGAGGCCAGCAGACCGATTGAATACGACACCAGCCGGAAGACCACATGCATGTATGTATTTGATGTGATGGATGATACCTTGCCAGATAGATACTGCTAGATGCTATTACTAGGTAGATACTATACGGAGTTCCTTGGATACTATACGGGAGTACCTTGGATACTATGCGGAGTACCTTGGATACTATGCCTTAGATACTATCCCGAAGAACGTCTACTCAGCTACTACACTCAGCTTTCTATTATCCGCGCTTCAAGAATGAGATCGCAAACACACAAACGCATGAATTGAAAAAAAAAAAAATTGAAAAAGAGCCATCATAAGCTACGTCACCGGTCCCAGCACCCCCCTGGTCGTCTTTAGGCTGGAATCACTGGATTGGAGGGGAAAGGGTTGAGAGAATCTCCTCGGCGTTCTTATGCGCCAACCAGATTTAAGTGAACCCAACTCGACAAGGGGGGGGGCTCTGCATATCCATGGAAATCTGTCATCTTACCCCCTCTTCGTTAAAACGATTTTTTTTTTTTTTTTCCCCCCCTTCGTTAAAACGATTTTTTTTTTTTTTTTCACTTTATTCGACATTCATGCCATCACGCCGCGTCTCATCAACGTAAAGCCCTTCAAAGGCTCCAGTCACAAATCATCCAATGTCCCCTATCAATCAATCTACCAATAGGGTCTAAGACATTCCCAAGCATTTTTTTTTTCTTTCTTTTTTTCTTTTTTTCTTATTTTTTTTTCTTATTTAGTTTTCCTTTCTAAATTATAGGCCGTAGACTAAATATCCTCTTTCAATCTTCCTCGGCTAGCCCCGGACGCACCCATCTGCACCTCCAAGAACTCCGTAGTTAAACCTATAATCATATTTCATAAGGAGTATACTGCATTCCACCCCCTCGAGAGCAATTCAATTCAATGTATTCACATCAACTCTTCTAGAAGCATATGTTCCGTAAATAGTAAAAAGACTACAAGAGTACTACCGGTTTTGTCCAAGTCTCCCCGTTCCCCGTACAATAACTGTCTTACTTCAACAACACAAATCCATTTCATCCACATAAATAATAATAAGCCCATTCCCATCTCGGAGCTTTCTTGGTATTCAAAAATAAAAATAAAAACTCCGGCCCCAGTTCCAGATCGCGGATTCGGCAGTCGGTAACGACCCATCCATCCGTGCTCCATAATGCCGAAATAACGGCTTTCTTCAATACCGAGGCTCTTGAACCAACTACTAACTACGCAAACCCCATTATTTCTTTTCCCTTTTCGGGTTATTGCTCTCATTGTGTTTTTTTTTTTTTCAATCATCCTTGATTTTTTAAATTTCTCCTTTCTTTTCTTTTCCCCCATTCAGCAATCCCGTTTCTAGCCCGGGGTTTTGACGAGCCTGACGCAGATTCGCCCGGCACACCCGGCACATCTTTCTCTCCATTCGGATCCGCCGGATCCCGTCGGCACGGTCCCAAAAAATTTGCCCTCTTTTTTTTAAAACATTTTTTTTTAAATTAATTTTTAATTATTTGGACCCCTTCCATCTCGCCAATCGCCTCTAGTTCTAGAACAGAGTCTACCCTACTCTCTGAAGATCAGATCTTTACCAGGTGACTTGATCAGGCTTGATACCCTTGTCTAAAAAACCTTAACAGCACCTAGCTTTTGACTCAGCCACGAGGGACGCGCATCAAAGAAGTCATCTCAGTGCTGAGTGATATTCTAGTTGCTCTTCTGACCCGGAGCACTCCGGGGTTGTTTAAACATTGTTGAACTGAATCGTGAATACACACAAGGCTTTCCTAAATAGTAATTGTCATGATTGGCACTTGTACAACCAACCAGAGTAAACGCAACTATATCACTGAGGTCATATCTTATGATTTGACATGTTAGCCTTCCTAAATAATATTACACTTTTGCTATACGCTGCATAGACTCAGCCCATCTTACGCGTCCAATAAGTTCTTAGAGAGGTCCTCTTCCATCTTCCTTTCAAGTTTGCCACGTTAGTTGATGCAAGTGTGATACTCTATCTACTTAACCGTTTAAGATCTAACTCTGCACATGATTTCGTACACGGGTATATCATGGAGTTTTGAATTTTGAACAGAAGTTTCTATATACTCATTAAGGAGGACTTCTCCCAATATATTCTACTTGTATGAAGATAACTCCACAAATAGAACAAGACCTACTCGGCACAAAATAATCAAGCAGATAATTTACCTTCTTCTGGTTCCTTTATTTACTTACATCTCAACATCAATCAAAAAAATTTCACTTTGCATGATACCTACTAGAAGCCACTTGATTCCAAGTTCCCGGTACCACCGAGAACCGGTACTACCGGCTCGTAGACCTCACCCCACTCAAACCGAACAACAACAGCCGGACCCTCCGGCCGAATCCGTCCCGTCTCTAACCCTTACAATCCAATTCCGGTCTAAGGTGACGAAAAGCCTGACCTGTTACTGGATAGGTCTTTCAGGGTCCAACATGGGACGAGAGGTGGTATGATGCGTGGGGTATCCACTTGAGGAGGCGTGCCGTGTTGCGGGTGACCTGATGTAGATCGATTTGGCGATGTTGGTGGAGATAAAGCTATTGATGTGTCATTCACACCTTGAATGGTTTTACGACTTAATAATGACGCTATTAGAGGGGAAATATTTCCATTTCATGTTTTCTTTTGTAACTTTGGAATAGTTTCAGATCTCAAGTTGCCATAATCTCTTTTAATAAGAAGGTTTAAAATTAAGTAAACATGACCACCTTTACAGGCCAGAATTCCATTTAACTATCCTTCTAAACTTTAGCATAGTCTCTTACTAAAAGAGTTCAGTATATGCCAAGTGTGGTCATTATCATGAGTCCAAGTGTGTTACGTCCATTGATTAGTGCGCCTGACCTAAATGTCAGAGTAGCATTGTTGATCAACCAGCTATACATGGTATCCTATATTTTCTGAACTCCATAATCCCCATCATCAGTCTCTAGATTTGCTTTCGTTTCGTTTGGTTTCTCTCTTCACAAGCTGCTGTTCCTAGAAGTGTAACGCTGGGCTTAGAAATTTTTTCCTCTAGAGTAAGCAAATCCAGCTCCAAGTCTCGATCCTCAATCGCAAATCTCCTGGCCCGTTGTTTTGTCCATCGGAAATACAAGACTATACCAAGCATTGTGGCAGGGATTGTTATCACCCAAAAGAGCCAAAAACAATGGTGACACAGTAGATACCAGGTCTGGGGTGTTCTGAAAGTTAAAAAAGCTAGTTGAGAAGATGGACTAATCAAAGGTCAACCTTTATATATATCTTATTGCTTTTAACAGGAGAATAACTGTGTTATATATACACACATTAAAACTTACTGCTATGAATGTTCCAGGGAGGAAGATAGTACCGAAAAGTGATAATACTTTCATCGCCTCTGATTCGCGCCTACTGATTTGTGTGAGCTGCCTTTGATCACTGACCATCTTTATGTTTAGCCTGCTTTCTCTTTGAGTAATAATATTGTAAAGCTGTGAACAAAGTACATCAGCCTATAAAGCAATAGATGAATAAAAAAAGTAAATCAGTAATAATAAGAGACATACAGTACTCTTTTGGGCCTCAATCCTCTTCATACTCGTATCAGCAAAAATATCTACACCTATCCACTTGGTCTTGAAAAACTCAAGTCGTGCTAATAGGCTTCTCTGGATATTTTCAATCACTAGGGTTCTTCTCTCGTTAGGTAATGTGTTGATAAAAAGCCAGGCTGCCGCTTGGATAATGTTGATAATGCCAATATAGACCGATGGTTGCTTGGCTAGTAGATGTGCCTGACCTTTCAGCAAATCTCTATTAATTGCTCCAAAATCATTTTTTTCCCTTATAAATGTAGTGGCTCTCAAAGTCACTATAGCTGGGCCTTGAGAGAGCTGTCTCTATTCTGATTAACTTAACCAAGCCCTTGCCTCGCGCTGCCTATAACCAACCTGATCTGACAACTCGCTAATCAGAATGACTGATAGCAGCATAGCATGGCTCGATTCAGTAATAGAGGCTCTGAGTTGATTTCAGTATTCCATCATATCGAATGATTGAGTTCCTTTTAAAAAGTCGGTAGTGATGCCTGTATGGAATTCGTAGCTTAACATGCAATTCCATCTTGTTGTAATGATTTGTTTTTTTATATCATTTTTGCGGAATATGATTTCTATAGGAGCATTTTAATATATCATTGTTATCTTCCTAAAAGGAAAAATAAGAGGAGGATCATAACAAAAGAGAATGCTTACTTTACGTAAATACGGATTCTCGCCATCATAATTAATAGCATACCAGAAGAATGGTCCCACCATATCTTTTGACTCAATCCCAATCCGTGGTAGATGGAACTTTTCAATCATTGCTCTATATGCATCAACAGGCATACTAAAGGTTTCGGGAGCATATGTATTAGGATGCTTGGCGTCTATTTGAAGACTGGTTGGTTATATGAGTCTCAATCCGCCAAAGATCAATAGATAGTATATATAAGGGGTCTAGTAACTTGCATTAATCGCATCCAAGCAACAAGAAATATCCCATCTGGCAAGGTTGTAGGAGCAAACGCGGCCTAGTACCATTTATATGTTATCTCCAAAATACTTTTCATACCATTGAAGGATTTGTAATGATATCCATCCAAGTGCTTACTTCTTGATGCAGAAAATCACTAAAATTCTCATCTGGAAGTGAATTTTGTTGGCATATGTTGAAGTCTAGGTCCTAAAAACCATGTTAGCATTGCGTGAACTCGGCGGCTATCTATCTATCCAACAGAGAGGGATTACCGAATAGCTGAACATCTCCAAGTACGATGTTTCTTTCTTTACTATTTTGCATCTTGTGATTGATTTATTTATTAAAGGTATAATTGTCCATAATTGTGCCAAGTTGCTGAGGATTTCTGTTCAAGTATCTTCGGATGCGTCGACGATAATGACTGTGACTCCGCTATACATTGTCTGCCTAAAGCAATTTCCTATGCGTACAGCCACTATATATCATCCACTTAATGCAAGGTGAGTTGGCATATGTAACTCAAACCTCGAAAACATAATAGCACGTCTACAACAACTGCTTTACAGCCGCGAAGCTGCTATTATCACTCGCAAACTAAGACTTATAGTTAGAACTATTTAGAAGTCCTGACAATAGTGTAATTCATCCGCATATCACATCAAAACATATGCTTTACCCGTCCACTATTTTCTCTAACTATGCACCTCCTTTCTCAGCTGTATCACCTCTCTTCGACCTTGACGTCCACTGCGTTTCAAATCCTTATATCAGCTCAAGCTACATATTCACGAGACCCCCCCCAGCTTTTCAATCAACACACTCATACAGCAGTCAATTTCCAACTCAGGAGTAAAACCCTTTAAAACGAAAGCCGCGCCATGAAAGAGCCAGACGAGGACACTAGCCAAGATAGCTAGATTACCCTAGCAGTACGAACTCGACAAATCTTCACATCTATCCTAAAGTAAACTTTCATTCTAATATATCGTGCTCGCATCTACTCTACTCAAGGACCATCAATCAACTAGCAAAACACACAAACACAAACGTCATCAAACCACACCCTGAGCATCACCACCACCATAACCATCCATCTTCCTCAGCCGAAACACCTCCATCAACCTATTCCTCGTAGCCAACGCACTCAAAGGAATCCTCCTCCCCTCATCCGTAACTCCCCTCACCACCTCCTCCTCCGTAACCCAAACCCACCCCTGATGCTCCTCCGGATCCAGCACCACCTCCCCCCCATCTTCAACCTCCACCTCAAAGCCAAACGCGCAAACCACCATCGTACCCGTCCAGTTCGTAAACACCGACCACTGCTCCCTCCCTTCCCCCTCCGTAACAAGCCTCTTCATCCGCTTCGCCACTAACCCAGCCTCCTCCTTCAACTCCCTCGCGCAGCCATGCAAGATGGACGCATCTCCCGCGTCCACCGCCCCGCCAGGTGTCTCCCATAAGTTGGGCATGCTATCGTGCGCTGCCCGCTGGACGAGCAGCACGCGGTTCTGCCCATCAAACACGAATGCCGTCGTGGCCACGCTGTTGAAGTGCTTGCCGTGGATCTCAAGCCATTGTTTTTTAGTAACAGTCCATTCGATGAGAGATTCGTCGAATTCAATTTCGGCAATCGGCCCGCCTTTGGAGTTGGTATCTATCACAGTGTTTACTTGTGACATTTTTTTTCGGTTTTCTTTTTCCTTTGGTCTCTTTTTTGTCCCTCTTCTCTTTAGCTTAGCTCCAAAGGTAATCTTGCGATATACAATCTTGTTGTTTGACGTTTCTAGGATTCATAGATTTATTTATATATTCTTATGAGTTTATATCGACTTGAGACCAGCTCAGCCGGCAAAGGTGAGTGTGCTGAAGGTTGTTGGGTGTGTCAGAAGTCCCGGTTGATCTGTCCGCCCAGTCTAGTTTAGCTATTAGGGGTATTAGCTAAGTGCTGCTCTTAGGCGCCGAATCAGGCAGCAGCCAGTTTGTTTTTCTGATTGAGTCATGCTCGATAAAAGATGAAACACTCCGCATAACAAAGCAAGCATCTTATCTCTCTGATATCCTAGGCTATATAAGGTTTCACACACATACACATACACACACACATATATATATGTATTATATATGTATATACAAAATAAAAGAGCACTATTGCTTGCCATTGATCAATATAATAGCGAGTTATGCTCACCACCGTAGGCGTACGGAGCAAGGTACCTGCAACATATCAATTTGTACTGGTTTTACTCCGTGGCAAGCGTCAAGTCTTTGAATTGTTCATATTCAGCATTATTAATGTTACCATAACCCTGCCCAACTCATCCTTTACCTAAAGCAATCGAGTTTATGCCTTCAAGACATTCGTCCCTTTAACTCATCCTAGGGAATCATAAAATCCACGCGTGTCTATCTAGCATGAGATGATCGCTATTCCACATCCAGATGCTAAGCCACAAGTGCTTTAGGTATCCCTCGTTCGGTTCTCCGTGTCTGTATTTTCACAGCTAGCACCTTAAACCATAGTTGAGTATAAGCTTCATTTGCTGTATTCCCGAAGCATCTGCGATTGTACGGCCGGCACCCACGATTTCATTCCCTAATATATATACGTTCATTGTATGCGTAGCGTGTGCAACCGCTTCTCAGGTTTCGTGAATCAGCCAGCTCTCTCTGCATAAATCTTACAACGCATCAAGACCGTAATTCCCAATATCATCAATTCTAAACCCAAGCGCTCTCCTAATCACTTTGAATGACAGGATAAGACCGGCTGATGGATTAAAAAAAAAAAAGCTGCAAGCCAAGTCCATCATGGCCAAACCACCCTTATTGAGCCATCCGGCAAAGTCTCCCTATATATCGCCTCCTTAGGATTCGATTGAAAATTGGATGTATGCTGTCGACAGCTTTTGCTATTCGAAAGCGCATAAAAATTGAGTCAATGCAGTCGTGCTTGGACAACTCGTATGTTCGTCGACGTCCGCATGTTCAGCCCGATGTTAAAGTGGTATCATCTTATTGATTGAGCACGTGGCCTTGAAGTTGATTTCCTGTTGAAGGAAGCAGCTGCTGGAATGATGACTGCTTCCGTCATTGTTTTTAATTTTTATTTAATTTTTTTTTCTTTCTTCTATTCTCCTCTTTGAGCATCAGCACCATCATAAAATGGGGTAGACGAGAGAAATTTGATATTGCGATTTTCCCAAGCACCCAACCCATTTTTTCTTTCAGTCCGAAGCTGTCACGGACTTTCCGGTCCTGATTCGCGTATGGCTGGCGTGAGTTTCTAGGCATCGGGCCATTAAATGCGTTACTGGCCACACAGCTGCCTTATCGAGCATCTGAGACGTGAGGCGGAGAATTCTCGTTGCGTAGCCTCCCTGTCTCTCCTCTGGGTTTCCATTTTCATTGGCGTTGAGACTCCCTAAGAGATCCATGCTAATCTTCATCTCTGCCGAAGACACGACTTCTCGTATCTTGTCAAGGAGCTTAATGTCCTCTTCTTCCAGTAATATAATAGCAGGCATCTGCGTGACATCCAATTCGTCTTGACCGAGGATTCCCAAGTAGCGACCAACTCGATCCTGCAGGGTGGCAACCCATTCAGCAAGGACTTGCGCACAGTCAAAAGCGCACATAGCTGATTGCAGAGGGAGTTCACGGCTAGTGAAGTCAGCAAAGGTTACACCCAGCTTATCAGACATGGCTAATGAATCGGCTGCATAAAAGGCAGCTTTTCGCAGATGCCGTTCTCGACGAGAAATGGAGCGGGTGGCCAACTGGGACCCGTTGGGTGTATTAGAGAATTGGCTTGAAAGGTCTGCTGTTGATGATGCTTGCAATGTTGGGGAACCGGTGAAAAGAGAGCTGTCAAAGGCATCGGTGCTCGCTGGTTCTGCATTGGACGCTGGGGAATGCTCGGCATGCTGGACTATTTCTGTTCCTCGAGCTAGTTCTTCCGCCATGCCATCCCAGTCTCGCTGCCAGAATTTTTCCTTGGACCTAGAGAGATTGACAAATAGTCGCACATATGCTAAGTCGAGTAGAGGAATTGCATCAGCAGAGAGTGGGCCCATGCCGAAAGGGTTTGGTCGCTCTACGGTGTGCTTCGGATTACTAGCCCAAGCCATTTGCCAGGCCTTCAGGGCAGGTTCAATATGTCGGTGCATCTTCTCAGTCTCTTCATTAGTCCAGACTTTATTGTGATGCCTCTGCCTTGTTTCCCATATATAGTTGTGGAGGGCGTTGATTAAGATCAGACAGCCGAAAGTGCTAGGTCTGAGATTGGTAGCAGGAAGCTCCATCGGCGAGTGCTGTCCACCATTTAGCGCTAGATGCTTCTGCTGTCGCTCATTTGTGCGTAGAAGCTCCCCGAGGGCGTCACAAAACTTGAGCCTGTTATGGTTGGCGGCGTCAACACCACCTTTAGCAAAGAAGATGGCACTCGACTCAGCAGAAAAGAAGTCTTCGTCACAGGGCAGATCCAGCAAAATTTCAGAGTTGGTCAGTGCCGGGGTATGGTTATAAGCAGCAACCAAAAGGCTGGACATAATGAAAACAGCGTACAGTGTGCGCTTGCGCTCTTCCCTCCGCTTCCATTGCAGCCATTCCTGTCGTTCTTCGTGTTCACTTTTCCTATTCCATGTTGAGTCATCCATCATCCGAGTGTCGTGTCCTTCTGCGGGGCTGTCTTGTTCAGGGCGCAAGAGATCGGCCGCCTGAGCCAGGCTGACGAGTGCTGCGCAGTGAGTTGAGGCGATGTCGCTGATTGTCTTATCGGCGCAGTTATGGCCGTAGACGACGTTGAGCAGCATGGCCTGGACGAGCCAGACGGGAGTGTGAGCCGAGCTATCCCTACCTTGTGCCGTCTGGTGATCGGAATCGCTGTGCGAGCTGCGTCGAATATCTGCTTTGCGAACATCTGCTTTTCGTCTTTCTTCGAGATAAAAGAAAATCATCTTTTTAGCCATGTTGAAGAGTTCCTTGGACTGGGCATGCTCCGCTTCATATAAAGCGCCGATAGCAGACATGGCGAGTACCAAGCACCCACTACCGCCTACACCGTTCTGGCGACCATTTGGGGACGTGGACATATCAAAGGACAGTGTGGGCAAGTGCAAAAACGGAAAATGGGGATGGAAATAAGTGATGTAGGCTGAGACATAACGCTGAAGATTCTGGGTACTGGGCACGTTGACAGCCTGAGCCGAAGGGAGGGGCGTGGCCGATTGGAACTGTGGCGATTGCGGCGAGGTATGAGAGGTAAAGGAGTATTTACGGCCTCCAAAGGGCAGGCACTGGGAGAGGATGGTCACAATGGCAGTCCTGGTGGCATCTGTGATTGTGGTTACGGGCGAAGCGCCATGGTTCACAATGCCGTTGAGGGATGATGGGGTTTCCGGGCCGGCGTTGAAGCCAAGGGTCTGGTTAATGCTCTGTGTGTTCAGTCCAGATACGACGGAAGGGCTCAACGAGCTTAGCGATGGTGGGGGCGTGGAGAAGTATGGGTCATTGATCTTTTGAGAAGCTGGCTGAGGTGATAAAGGAGCTCCATTGAGGAGATCCGGAAAGACTGAACCATTCAGATCCATAGCAAACGGGTTCGGCATCTGCGGGGGTCCCATCACGGAGGGTTGCCACATGGTACTCGTCCCGGCCGGTGCAGGGTGATTTGATCCATCCAACATGACATCGCTAATCCCACTCTGGCTCGTCGTACTAAGAGCTGATGGACTAGACTCAT
Organism: Trichoderma oligosporum; assembly: GCA_015266385.1. Classification (NCBI taxonomy): domain Eukaryota; kingdom Fungi; phylum Ascomycota; class Sordariomycetes; order Hypocreales; family Hypocreaceae; genus Trichoderma; species Trichoderma oligosporum. The sequence continues at coordinate 53,190 of JACBYL010000475.1, read as the reverse complement.
CCACCACATTTTCATTTGTCTGAAAGGACATTTGATGGTCAAAGCCACTTAGCCAATCAAATGTATCGTCGAAGTTTTGGTTCGACGGAATATCGTTCATGGTAGATCCGAATGGGGAGGCCTGCTCCATTACCATCGAGGGCGGGGAATCATTATAGTGAAGAGCGTTGGGGTTGATGGTGGTGCCTGGTCCAAACAAGAGGCTCTCAAAGTCAAACTCGGGGTTAAAGGCAGAAAGCGGTGGTGCCGTGCGAAGGGCATTATCAAAGTCGACTCCGCCCATCTGACCAGTCTCCAGCTTAGGGAGACCGTGCGGAATGCCTCTTTGGCCCATTGTCATGGACATACCCGCAAACACTTGATCGAAGTTGTGGAGCGGAAGGCCAGCCAGACTCGGATGACGACTGTGACCAGCGTGCATGCCCCTAGCAGCAGACGCGTTAGCCGAGGCAATCATCTGTATAGCAGCTCCATCAACATGGCTAATTGTGTTTGCCCGCGGACGCATGGTCGTGGCGCCAGGATTGGCCGGCGCGGCATGGTTGGTACCAGCGACGCTGTTTTTACGAGCCCGACTTTGGCCTGGCGGGACACCGCTCGTCGACTCTCGGCGGTTTCGAGGGCGAGCCGAGGGTGTCGAAGTCTGATGCAGCTTCTGTTGGTGACGAAGTAGCAGATCACGACGGGCGAAGCATCGCGAGCACTCGGGACACTCGAAGGGCTTTTCCTTTGTATGCGAGCGCTCGTGTCGCTTCAGATGCTCCAGCCGAGCGAATGAGCGCTGGCAGGTGGCACAGACATGTGGACGAGGCTTATCGGTCTTTGGGGGAGGGAAATTCGGAGGAGCTTTTGTAGTAGTATTCACAGTAATAGTAGATGCTGAAAGATGCAATGAATATTGTCAGCGTCAGACGAGCATTGGCTGAAGGAAGTGCGGGTCTGGCCTTGGGAACAGGAGGGGCAGTTTTGTGCTGCGCCGGCGACAGAATTGCTCACCAGAGTCGTCTGCGTTGTTAGCAGAGTTACTGCCAACGCTTGCGCCAGCAGCGGCCGAATTGGACATGGTTGACGCGCGCGACACCCTGTGGCCAGAATCATTCATCACCATGGCAAGAAACAGCCAGAAGCCTTGGGCCGAATGCTAAATGCTGCGGCAAAGGCCTGTCGCGGAAGGGGGGGGGGTGTGGTGGGCTGAGTCGAGCTACAGGTGCGCGCGATAATGGATTTATCTTTGGCGGGGAGGTCGTAATCAGTTAAAGTAGAGCAAATGGAGGGGCGGAAGTTGCCAGCCTCAGCACAGAAAAAACCCCCGGAATGACGAGTTGGAGAAAAGAGGAAGAAAAAAAAAAAAGGGAAAGAAATAAAGAGAAGATAGACTAGAGGGAGAGGCGCGTCCAGGCGAGCATCAGAAGCATCCCAAGAACGTGAATCGTGTAGAGAATAGCAGGTCAAAGGCAGTCTCTAGCGTCGCTCAAATCAACACGGCAGATTCCCATCAAGTCGAAGCAGAGACAATTGCTGCTCGAGGAGGGAACAGAGGGAGAAGAAAGAGGTTTGGCGACTGGATGAGCGACGAAAAAGGCACCCCGAGACGCCCACTATGCGGCGACACAGTGTCAATACTGTGCGGTCCAGCCTGTGCTGCTGCGCCCGCTAACACGGACCAGGGCTTTACAGTGGCTCACAGGCCTCGCACTTGGCGTCTCTCGCACTTCTGCCAGCGCCGGCGAACAAGCCATAGCCGGGGGAGCCCAGAACAGCGATAGCGGGCCGTTGCCTGCAGTACAAGTATGGATTGGATGGATGCTCGCACGGTGCCGCACTGCATGTACGAATACTCACGAGTTACTAACAAAACTGAAGCTCCATATGCATGCAGCCATGTACCTTTTGCCTTTACGCATCTACTATATGTATCATCCATCCATTGTACATGCAGCAGCCTACCAGTGTTGACAACGAGCGCGGGTCCCAGCAGGTTTATTGCAATGGTGCACCCAATCGGCAGGGGCCAGAGCAAGCTGCTGCAGGCAAAAGAAAGAAAAGAAAAGAAAAGCAAAACCTGCATGTACGGAGTACTCCATACAAGTATGTTATATGTTCATAGGTAAGGGCGTAGGAAGTACGGAGCATGTACCTAATCTAATGTACACTCTATATTATGCCCTGTACCTCATGTGTATGTAGGAGGGATGTTGCACGTATCAGCTGCTCATCCTGCTTGGCCCGAAATGACATTAGTGGGGATAGCGAGGAGAAGCTACAAAGAACTTCTGCAGTACATTCTTCTTTTCTGTAACAGATGTGTACGAAGTACAATAAACTGCCTAGCGGCTGGCTGATGGGTGAACGCTGAGTGCGACGCTGCATGTACTGTACGGTACTTGATTTGCCTACACTGTGCTGCACTGTAACCTGCAACAGGGTATGGCCCGCCTGTTTTTTCTTTTTTTTTTTTTTTTTTTTTTTTTTTTTTTTTTTTTTTTTTTTTTTTTCCTAGAGACCGAGCCAGACTCATGTCATTGTTGGCTGATCAAAGGTTAACGGGAAAAGGGTTATGAAGGAAGTCTATAATGAAAGCGAATAAAAAAAGATTAAAAGCCAAATAAGGCCTCAGCTCTGTACTCCGTACTCCATACCTGGAACGTTAAACGGGTACACGCGGATGACGCGGATTTAGGTAATTCAGAGTTACTTACTCTGTACCTACGTAGTAGTAGGCAGTGTACAAGTAGTACTTCTACTAGGTAGGAGCAAAGCTTGGGCATTTGGCGCTTGAAACAGCCTTTTATTTTCCCAAGTTTGTCAGGGCTGTTTTAAATTAATTATTAAGGATTGTCATCTATCCTTATTAGGACCGCTGAATCGCAAACTCGACAAACTTATACTTTGTACAAACCCGGAAATCTGAGGTATAACGGAAAATGCCATCCATAATTGTCCAAAGTACCTTGGTGGTACTCCATACCTGCTAAGCCCATAAGCGCGAGCGAAGGTTCTCCGTATAAATGTCTACCTTAAGTGACGGAGTTTGGGAGCACTGTCCACAACCTTATCCGATTCCGGCCCTCTAAGATACCTTAGATAGATAGTGCTGCTCCCCCAACGCTTTTTCTTCTCATTCTTCATTACATTATCACAGCATTCAGCATTTGTTGTTTCCTGTCTGCATTGCTATTGTACAAGTAACTACACAACAGCTACGTACCTAGAATGGTCCCTAAAACGAGACTAGTACTATTAGAAGGCAATTCGTCATCCAGCTTGAAGCGGGCTTCGAGCCTCAAAAAGCCACTAAAGCACAGTCTCCGGTGTGGCCACGACCGAGTCAAGTTTGATGCAGCTACGGCTTGCTTTTGCCTTTCCATTTTGTTTTATTTTTATTTTTTATTTTTATTTTTATACAGCTTTCCTTGCTTCGGCTGCCGCTAAAGGGAATATCCTGGTCAACCTGCTCCAAGCAACCAAACAGCTTGTATATTGAACATGCCGGGAAGACTCCGACGAGGCAATTAACCCGTTCGGCGTGCCATTCTACTGTACCTATCCCATTTATCGTAAAAAAAGCCCACCCACCCTCCTGTACGAGCTTTTCCACCCGACACTGTATAATGTACTCCGTACCGTAAGCTGGAAATTTGTCTACGAGTACTCCGTACGCCGTCTACCAATGCAAGTAAGTACAAGTATGCAGTACTAGAGGTTCTGGTATTATGGCGCATGTACATTTCATTTTCGCCAAGCACCACCTATCAGCGCTTGCCGCCTTCCCTCGGGCCAGGCTTCGACACCACCCCTGCAATCTCTGTCTATTCAGTGCGTTGCAGCCAATGCCTTGGCTACTATAGCGCACGCATGAGAGAGCGGAGCTATCCGTGGAGTCCAGTCTCGTTCATTGAGTGCAGGTTCCACATGCCAATATGCCTCGTTCTTCGATCAACGAGGAAGAGAGAGAGAGAGAGAGAGAGAGAGAGAGAGAGAGAGAGAGAGAGAGAGAGGCTTCAGACCGAGTCAGCAGCCATTTTTAGCAGAAAAAAACGTCCAAGAGCACAAAGAACATAAAGGAACATAACCGTTAGCTCGATTAGCGGAATTAGCATCAAATCGACAACATTAGAACCTTGCCTTATTTGTTAACCAAAAGCTGACTAGCGGTAAGTTTTAGGCATTCAGCAGCCGCTCAGGGCTGGGCTGAGCATAAGTTCTGGCTATGTACTCCGTACTCCGTACCAGAGAAGGCCTGGTGACGAAAGCCGCGCTCTGATTTGAACGTTCCGAATCACACGCTTTTCCTCTTCAGCCTTTAGCTTATCTGCAAAGTGGCTGGGACGCACGGTGCGAGTGCTTGTTTGCCAATCACAAAGCAGAATATTGCTCGAATAAATGGGGCTTCTCGACCCAGCAGGTACGAAAAACTTTGTACTCCGTAATCAATTCGCCAGAATCCCCCAAAATCCACTGTGTTCGGAGACAGTGCGATTGGATTTCCTGCTATTCTGTTTGATTGGCTGTTGCGGCTTAGCACAGTGTCACAATAGCTCACACTTAAACCGCCTCTTGTAAAAGCCCGTCTTCTGCTTTAAGCTGCATCTTTGTGTGTCACCGCCCCAAATATTTGTTGCGCTTCTCGTTGGCGGCGCATTTTAAATTGGATGCGAATTATATTTTGTGATGGCGTACGAGAAGCCAAGCCAGGCATTAATAGTACCACTAAATATGAGTTACTTTTAAGGTAGTGGGAATCTACTAAAAATAATATAGAGTAATATGATAGAGAGAGGCAATACATAAGGCAATACTGATAGGATAGCAACTTCAGCGATGGCTTACTTCGTGGGTAATGACACCAGCAAAGTACCAAGATTATTCCAGTGCCCAAAGTACTCCATACTTTATACCTAATCACAGGTAATTGCTGCCTCAAATCTCCTGATAATTTATTCACATGCATCTCATCTAACCTACAGGTAAGCCGCGCTCTATACATAGACTCTGATAAATTAATTGCGCATAGCATGGCGTTATTTCCCAATCAACATCACAAGCTACTAAGCTTAGGTATTAATAACTACTACTAGTATTCCTAGTACTGTATCTGAGGTAGTTATAAAGTAGAGCTACAAACCAGTATTCAGTACTAAACTCGCTTAAGCTTCGAAGTGATCTTCGCGAGTCTTACCGTAGCCGGCACTCTGTTATTGTTTCGAGAGCTTGAATCTCCCAAATCCTGATCAATGCGACATCGTCTCTCGCCAGCTCATCTGTTTGCATCCTCTCATATGCATGAATCACCTAAAGACCAATCTGTGGCAAAGCAACATAATGATATGGTGTGGATGGCTCCTAATTTATACCGGTACATTTGTCTGGCTCTTGCCGAGCTTCACATACTAGGTAGCATAGATAAATAACAATGGCGTCCCCTTAATAATATATTTAGAATAACCTGTATATAAGATACTTGTCCAGAATATGAGTTATCGAATTTAATGGATTTTTTATTCCAACTCCACTCAACAGGAAAATTGCCACTCACTCACTTACTGGAGTATATATATATATATAGAGAGAGAGAGTCAGACTTAGTTTATCAACATCTTAAAAAGCGTAAGTTATAATGCTCTGCTACGTTCCGTCTGAAAGTACACCGTTACTCAACAGCTATACCTTGCGTCTAATCGTATATGTCACGGGTAAGTGCAGCCTTTGGTCTTGTGTATACCAATTTCTTCAGCTTCATCCATGATGCTAGATATGATTGCCATCTCTCTTTTGACTTCAAGCCCGATACCAGGATCGAAACCAATGACCTTTCTTGTCTATGTGCAAGTATGAAGAAATCTCGTCATTGAGTAGGGAGCTCTACTCCAATACTGGGCGATAATGCATCATACAGCCAGTACCTTAGATTATTACCTATCAAACAACCAACATCGACAATACTTGGTACCTGAGTGAGTTCTTGGTACCAGCACTGAGCACCGTGCCGTCAATCATAAATCATGTTGTGAACCTCCATGCTACACGAATGATCGACTACAGTGCTATTGACACCGTCACACACGTCTTCAACGAGCTACGAGTATGCAAGCAAGGCAAAAAGGAATCGAATTCTTTTCCAACGCTTGTCCATAACTAGGAAGCTGTTGGCGCCACTCATTTGCTAAAAAAGATCCAAGAGCACGGTCAAGCTAAGTTCAAAGCGACTTTTACCCACTATCCTGCCAGTCGCCGGAATCTAAATATACTTGAAACGCTTCAGCTTTAGAGAATCCAAGCAAGCAGAGCAAACAGGCAAGCAAGCAAAGCGGATGAGGCCACAAAGCAAAAAATAGAACTTTCATTATACTACCTAAGACCCAGAAAGCCCAAGGAAACGCATAATCACGTCACTTCTGGCCATGAACCGATCGACAAATCCTGTCTCACTTGAGCGACCATGGCCATGGATGGGGTTTTCCAGACCACCACCGTCAAGCAGGCTGTTCCTGGACCCATATCAAACGAGGTCAGGTGCACGAGAACTCCAGGGCCCACAGCTTCTTTACGGTTAGAGTGACAGGAGAGTCACAATTGATGCATCAAGCTCTGGGAATGCTTGTCGGCATAGCCACTCGCTATTCGTTGATTCGGTCATTTTTTTTTCATGCAAGTTAACAGGCCGACATGCTGCTAGCGGCCTAGAGACGCAGTTGAGTCACAAAAAATAGATAAATAATACTAATAATACTAATACTACTACTACTACTACTACTACTACTACTACTACTACTACTACTACTACTACTACTATTACTACTACTTGTATGTATGCAGGTTTGATTCCTATCCTGACTGTAAACTTATTTTAGGTACGGGATTTTGTTCGGATCCATCCATTAGTCAATATTCCTTTGGTCATTGCTATCACAAAGCTCTAATAGATATAGTACTTGCATGCTAGCGTGCAGCTAACATTGCGCGTGGGAGGCCGTCCATGTGATTGAATGGAATGGGCTTCTCATCTCTCATCTCTCAATCCATCAGTTGTGCTGATAGTGCTCCGTAGCAGCCTGGACAATTGGTCATTGTTTCTCTCACCTCGGTATCGTTGTTACTGGTATAGGACTGTGGCACTTCTACCACTACAAAAGCTGGTGATGGTAGTGTTGGCTATTCCGTTCATTTCTAGTAAACTCATCTAAATAATGCAGCCCTTCTCACTCATATGAAGAAATAATCCCCGACCTACGTACTTTATACGAAATGAATAACCCCAATAACCCCAATCTCCATCCACCACCCCTCGATTTACCCCAACTCTCCTCCATGGCGGGGTCGCGGCCTGTTCTTGAGACTCCCCGGATTCTGAACCTCAATCAATCAAGCCGCCCAGTTGCCTGCTGACCAGGAACCCTGGGGGCGGTCTGTATGTACTAGTAATAGCTTACACCATCGTGAAAACCCCTGTTTCCCCGGATTCTTAGCTCTCAGGCTCCACGGCCATGGGAGGTTGGAATGGGACGCGCGATGAGCCGTCATGACTGGCATCTTTTGATCATCATAATATTTGAAGCTTACAATGAATTCAGAATGAAGTTGCGTTTTTGAAATATCAAATTGTCCGAAACATTCAGAATTCCCTTTTTTTTTTGTCTAGGGGATAAATCACAAAACAACAAAAATCGTCTGCCGTTTACCGGATTCTTCGGTCGCCTCAATTTCAGCTTGACCAGTCATTGCCCTACAATATCGCCTCAAATATCCACCAGTTAAAATGCCTTTCAAAATATCTGGAACCGCTCCCGGGGAAACCGGTGGCCAGTGTTATGGAAGCCGGCGTTAGCTATTTTCCAATTCCCCAGATATCCTAGATATCCAGATAAGTCGTTTCCTACTGTCAGTCACCCTTCTTCACCTCAAACAACCTAGGTAACCACTGCCAGTGGGTAGTCTTGAACGCAGTGAAACTGCTCGGCTATTGTTTTAGCCGTCTTTTCTTTTTTATTACAATAAAAGGGGTGGGTTGGACTAGTTATGGAGAGACGCATCGCTCTTTTCCCCTTGGATGGGCCTATCAACTTTGAGCGCGGACGAAATCTCTCGCGATATTCGAATTACTACGGAGTACTCCGTACTAGTAGCAGGACCGGGCTCGGCTCCGGTGGTTTCTCACACCACATACCTACAAGTATGAAGTTTCCCGATTCCCAACTGGTTCGAAGACCGGTTTATTCCCCTTGGCGTTATAAGGCATCTCCGCGTTAGCAGTAGCGGCTGCATGAACTAGCCCAGGCCAAACGGAGAAGTTGGAGAGGACTTGAATGCATGAGGTGTGGTCTCAGTCCTCCAGGCCCGAGTCCCACGTGCTCGGATTGAGCTCCGGAAGCTGGCTCGACAATTCGTCTTTAAAAATGCGTCCGCAGCCATCGAGTGTTCGCGGCTTGAGACTAGGGAGACGCATTAATAACAAACCCCCTCCCCTATTAAAAGACGCTGTGCGAGCAGCTATTTATTGTGTACGAAGTAGTATCACTTTGAAATGCAGGAGAGACGCCACGTCCAATAACCGATATTAATCGAAGCTCCTAGACCCATAGAACAGCGGAACGCTGCAATGGCCCACAACGGCTTCTGGTGCTACCTATGGAGGCACCAGGGGCAATTTCGCTGATTCCAACGCCAACCATGCGCCCTAATGCTTTGCAACCTCGGACTCTTTCATCTTTCCAGGTTTCCTCGCGCTTCGTGATCGCTAGTAGGTGTGGTTGGGCGAATGTTGGTGCTGATTCGGCAGCGGCATCATTACAAACAGGACACGGCAGGACATAGTTAGCACATATTCAAGCCTAGGGGATGGAAGAAATGGGTGGGCTTAAGTCGGAGCCATACGAGTACTCCGTACTGTAATGGAACTCCGTATGATGACCCCACACCCACTTCGGACATAACAAAAAGAACTAGAGCTGCTGTTCGCGGCAGAAGGGCCCGGACAAGCGGCGGACCGCTCGCAAGCAGAGAAGAAAGAAGAGTTGTTACGGTTCTTCGAGGCTACCAGGTTATAACAGAATAGTTACGCTGGTTGGGCGCTGGTGTCATTTTTTAATGCCTGTATATATCCAATTTGGTCAAAATTATTCTCAACTGGGCTGTCCTGGAGCGGCTCTTACGTGGGGGAGGATGGCCCAAATAGGAGGGAGTGAAGAATGTTTGAGGTATTTCGGTTCGATTCTGGCTGCAAAATATCTCAAGCTTGCCGCGGTAGGCTGAGTGTGGCAAAGCTTGAGATATACATACAAACAAGCTAAGCGAGCAGCTTGGATAATGACAAGGGGAGATGAATCTGACCAAGGACTTCCTTGAAGAATTGCTACTTCGTACAAGGAAGTCAAAGCTCCGCCCGGGCCGCCTGGTTACATCGTACATGAAAGATAATCCGAATCGATCGCAAGGCCAAGGAATTCGAGATCCTAAGACGTCATGATTTACTTCGTATTTCAACCATTAATGCTTCAAAGATCCTTTTTTCTTTATTTTCTTCTTCTTTTTTTCTTGGTGAGAGCGCCATACTAAACTGTAATGACATCTGAAGCCACTCCTCGTAAACTTAACCATGTGTGTGACGAACTGGACGATCCTTTCTGGGAACCGAAATAGATGAATAGTGGGGAGGCCAGGGTGTAAATGGACATAAAAGGCTTTAGTAGGAAGGAGAGTAATATGGCCAAATCTGGATCATACGTTGTTGTCACTTGTAATCCAACAATCAGAGGTCTAATTTAAGAAGTAAATATTGCAGGATGTGATACAAGCAAGACATGTATTTGTATGAAGTGATAAATTAGCAGAACAAGTAGATGCGAAAAGGGGAGACTTAAGTGTTCGTAGATGATAAGTCAACTGCTAGGCTGATTCTTGACTCGAGACTCGAGACTTCTTGCATTAGTAGTCTGTCATACTTTATTGTATGTTTAAAGGACGTGGCAGCGAAACAATTTGAATAGTTAATAATGAATGAATACTTGTTTTTTTTTTATTGATGCCATATCATGCCAAGTAGTTATAATTCTCTCAATAAGGATATTTTCAAGTGCGAAGGAGAGACTTTCATCTAGCTTTATAAGTTCATTCCTTTGGGTAATAAGGGATTACCCCATAATACACTCAGTCAGTCAATGCTTGCCCATAGGTTCCACGTTTTCAACGTTGCTCTAAGAGAGCAAGAAAAGGACGCTAACGATGACGTGATGGTAGGATTTAGATTTAAAAGTATCCTAATAACTATATGGATAACTAACTATATGCTGCTCAGTGACAAATCATTTTACGCCTACATCTTGAATGATTGAACAGGTATGTAAGCATTGAGTTGAAGCGGAGCACTCAACTCTCCAACAACACGGCAGAGGTGATTAGGATCTTACGGATCATCCTCTTGTAACGCTGGATCTATAATGTGATCTTCAAGATTTCACGCGATAGAAAAGACGACGCAAAGAGATCGCTGTCAACACACGTGGTGTTTTTAGTTTCGTGTTTTAGTTTCGTTGGTGGCTTTCTTTATCCACTGGATGCACGGAGAGTTGCATCCCGTTGCACCAGACACAATAATGTCAAGTTTTTGCTGAGGCCACCTGGATAACCTTACAGTCGGTAACCAACCCACGAACCCACAATTGGTATTCCAAAGCTATGCGCCTTGGCAGCCCCTATTAGCAGCCCCTATTTTGGGGAGTATTATCTAGTCTCATTATATTCGTTAATGAAATAGTTTCTATGTATGTATGTATGTATGTATGTATGTATGTAGTACTTCAAGTACGGAGTGGTTTGTATTTTGCAGACACTTACGGATTGTATGGACTATATACGAAGAATAAAGTACGCCAATCTCGTCATACATGCGAAGAACAAGGATATTGAACCAGAATCGGGTGTAACGGAACAGGAATAACTCTATCAAATGGAGCCAGTGTACTCTGTAGTATTTTTCCCATTAAAATCCTCTAAGCGACTTCTATATGAAGGCATCAAGTTCTTAAACAGGCAATGCTGTCAGGCAGATCCCCCCAAAAATCGGCCCCACAAATGCCGATCACGCAGTTTTGATCAATCTGCCGTACGAGGCTTTGGCTCGATCGTGTTGCCTCCGGAATATCTCTATCCCAAAATCCTCCAGACATATCAAAGTTAACATATTACCGATGTACACATGGCATTCACAACATGCTGCACACAGGTGATACTAACTGTTGATTGAGAGTCTGCTTCGGGCCTTTTATGAACGGGGAACTAGTTATATGAATGGGGTAGTCGCTCTGTCGAAGCAAAACACTCTATCGCGGAAGTTCGGCACCCCTGTGTACGGGTATTTCGGCACTTAGATTACGTGTGCCCAGTGAAGCGGCATGATATACCCCTAAACTCTGGGGTCTAAACGGCAGGTCAAAAGAACGCCTATATTGTTAGTTCGCGAGCTTTAGAGAGATTCTATACTTGGTATGCCTCGTTTAATTGGAAAATTTTCGTGCTCATTGGTGTATCAATGTATTTTCAACTCCTCCACTGTAGATGAAAGGTCCTTGTTGATTATACTAAGACGAAGAAGGATGGTGATAGAAAAAAAAAGGGTTCTCGAGTCATGGTTGACAAGAGGTGGGAAGTATTGAGGGGGACCCGTTTTGAGGAGTGTTGAGGTTCAGGCTGAGAGAGAGAAACACACAGTTATAAGAAGACGTTGTCAAGGTCAAGTAGAAAGAAGATTTCGAAACCGGTAGCTTAAGCATCGAAAAGGTTGCAATCTAAAGCCAAGACACTTTAAACTCATCAAAATTATACAAAAAATGCGTGCCTCTCTTCTTGCCTCACTTGCTGGCCAAGCCGCGTTCAGCGTTGCTCTCCCTTCAGAGCATATCAACAACGCTCGTCAATCTGGTGCCACGGCCTTTGCTTCCAACTCGGCCGGTAACTACAAGCTCTCGTCTGTTCCACCTCCAGTTCAGGGCAATGGAACCCCGGGTTCATCCACTTGGGTCTTGAACATCGACGACACCAGCTCTGGTCACAAGCAGAAGATTACCGGTTTTGGTGCCGCTGTGACTGATGCTACCGTTGCTTCGTTCAACGAGCTGTCTAGCAGCACTCTCAACCAGCTGCTCAACGAGTTGATGACTTCGGCTGGTGCTAATTTCGCTCTCCTGCGTCACACCATCGGTGCATCTGATTTGTCTGCAGATCCAGTTTATACCTATGACGACAATGGAGGCAAGGCCGATCCCAACTTCACCGGCTTCAACCTCGGTGACCGAGGTACTGCCATGGCCACTATGCTGGCGCAGATGAAGTCCCTCAACTCCAACCTGAAGATCCTCGGATCTCCCTGGAGTGCTCCCGCTTGGATGAAGCTGAACAACGCCCTCGACACGACGGCTGTCAATAACAACCTTAACGATGGTTACCTGACCAACAATGGTCCTCAGGACTCCAGCTCCTTTGCTCAGTACTTTGTCAAGTACATCCAGGCATTCGAGTCGCATGGCGCGCCCATTACTGCCATCACTCTTCAGAACGAGCCGCTGAATAGCGTGCCAGGCTTACCAACCATGTACATGGCCGGTTATGAGCAGGGACACCTCATACAGGACTATGTCGGTCCTGCTTTGAAGAATGCTGGCTTGAACACCCAGATTTGGGCCTTTGACCACAACACTGGTATGTATATGTATCTCGTGATAGACTCCAAGGCGAGCCAGAATTCCGTGTAGCTAACCTGAGCTTTTACAGATCGAGCCGACTTCCCTACACAAGTATTGGGAATTGCAAGTGACTATGTCCCTGCCGTTGCATGGCACTGCTACGCCAAGGTCTTGGATTGGACCGTTCTGTCCTCTTTCAAGCAGAGCTTCCCCAACATCGAGCAGTACATGACTGAGTGCTGGACTCCCTCCACAGGAGCCTGGAACCAGGCTGCCGGCTTCACCATGGGCCCTCTCCAGAACTGGGCCTCTGGTGTTGTCGCCTGGACCCTTGGTACCACTGCTCAGAATGGACCTCACTTGACCGAAGGTGGATGCGCCACCTGCACGGGTCTCGTCACTATCAACAACGGACAGTTCACTTTCCAGACTTCATACTACATTCTTGCCCAGTTCAGTAAGTTCATGCCCGTCGGAGCCACCGTCCTAAGCGGCACTGGCAGCGCCCAATTGGGCAACGGCGGTGTCCAGTCCGTGGCTTCGCTCAACCCTGACGGTACCCGCACGGTCGTCATTGAGAACACTTACGGCAACGACATCTACGTGCACTTGAGCACCAAGAGTGGACAGGAGTGGAGTGGTAACATCCCTGCTGAGTCTGTTACCACTTGGGTTCTTCCTGCTGTGTAAGCTAGATGATGGATGAGATTTTGATGTATATACTTTATTCATAGTGGCCTTGCCCTAGCACATATATATTATGCGATTGGAACCCGTCTTTTGATGTCATAGATGACATAGAGGAAGAATGTTATGTGATAATCTTGCTCGAGTGGTTAAACGTTAATGGTTGATATGTATACTTTGTGAACATTTTCATCTGAAAATAATAATAAACCATGTTGCTTGTTTTTATTTAGAGTCACGTATTACCTATTATTTTAAGACATATTGTGTGGTAAACATTCTTAATCTAAATACAAGTTGATGTGCTTTCATACTTGGAACATTGTTCGATTCAGTTTAACAGTAAGTACAACGGTTCTTCATTGAGTTAAGGCCCGGAGATGAAAATTCTATTAAATAGCACTTTACATAATCAAATTAGGGTCATATGCTTATTATGAAGTAAACAGAGGCATATAATATAGCCTTTTACTCCGTGCATCAACTTTCATTACATACTACTTCATTGGCATCGAAATACTTCTCGATATAATTGCTGAGAGCATGCAATCATCCTTACTGTCCCTTGAGCGCTTTTTAGGTGTTTCTTACGCTTATTAAATAGATACTCTGACGTCAAATATTACTTCGTGAAATATATTTCATAAATACTGTGAATTAGAGAAGAAAGAAATGATTGCTAGGGGGACAGTAAAGTGAAAGAAAATCCAAGCAGATCCATTATTTCTATTATTTCTGCTTGTTATGTTCTTGTGTACATAATATATAGCAATCATTAAGCCAAAACGCCCCAATAGCTGTCTTCCCGCTTAATTAAATGGGTACGGCATAGAAGGAACTGGATTTTCTCCATCGCAAGAATACATGGGATCTTGATCTCCTAGATAACCAATGCACTTCTTGCAGTTGAGCACGGTATCTGGATCCCATTTTTGTTTGATTGAGAGCAACTTGTCGTAATTCGCACCGAAAAAGACGTTCTGCCAGTCAGGCTCATCGGGATCAGCCTCATTTAGATAGGCAGCCTGTACGGCCAATGGCGCCTTAATCGCATCCAGAGCAGCGCGAGCAGCTGCAGAAATCTTATTGCTGACATCATCTGGAGTGCCAGGAAGCCAAACTGCTGCAGATACAAGATGCCAGAGAGTATTTCGCCAGGCGGGATTGGCGCTGGTAGCATGTGCTGTGTCAGGAGTGTTGGATGGTGCCGTCTTCAGGAGGAGAAATGCTACTTCGGGCTCTAGTGTCTCTCCTAGCTGTTCCCTAGCAATCTCCATAGCTTGCAATATGCCAGAGACAAGTGCGTCGATTTTGGTGGAGCTGGCGAAGTTGTCGGTCGTGATAAGGCGACTCGGGTTTAGGATCGAGGCTCCAACTCCGCCGCTTCGAGAGAGGTAATCTGCTTGGCCGGTGTAGAAGGCTTGCTCGTTAGAGAAGAGCTCATAAGAATTCATGGTGATATTAACTCCTGGGTGGCTAGCTAGAAATGAGTTAAAGTTGGCCGTCAGCCGTTTTATCGTTCCTAATGGATCTCCAGCAGCAGGTAAGATCTCGAGGAATGTGACGGAAGTAGGAGAAATGACATCGTAGCCGGCGACATGGTTCTTCGACCACTTGGGTTGTTCGTTAGATAGGTGCGTAAGTATATCCTTCAGAACAGTATTCTGAGTAATATTGGAGCTATCAGTGCTCAGAGTGGCCTCGAGGCGCCATGAAGCCCACTGTGTTTGAGGATAGACTTGGAACTTGTAATTGACAAGAATCGCATACGACTGACCACCGCCACCACGCATTGCCCAGAAGAGATCAGGTTCGTTACATTCATTAATCGTTCTGAAGACTCCATCAGTCGTAATGACATCAAACTCAACAGCCTGGTCCACCATTAAGCCGTAGGTTGGAGCAAGCGGGCCGTGGCCGCCACCTTGCCCAAATCCACCAGCGATACCAACAGTCTCGCAACCTCCAATCGTAACCATCATGCCATGGCTGCCAAAGAAAGCAACTGCCTCCTGTGCGTTAACGCCAGCGCCAATAATGCCAACATTATGTTTTTTATTGGAAGCGGCGCAGTTCTTGGCTGTAAAGGAGGACTCGAACGTCATATTCTTCATGTTATGAGTTCTCAGACCTAGGGTATTAGCAGCGGTACTGCGTCCCAAGTAGTCATGTCCGGTATTTTTTACTACAATGCGGATTCCATGCCGCTTGGCGAAGGCCAGAGTAGCAGTAATGTCGGAAGGCGTCTCGACATCAACATAGAGCGGAGAAACTCTTCCAAGAGAGCATGTAGACCCTTGAGGTGGGACAATACCAGGATAGCAGTTTGCATTGCCACAAGATTCCCATTGAGTAATTTGCTGAGCTCCAAATGTTGCCTCTCGAAAGGTACCGTTTGAGTAGTTGTTAAGGACATTGGTACAGGCATTCTCATCTGAGTTTGGGGAGGCAGAGAAACAAGGGCTAGAGAGCATCACTGTGACTTTTAGACGTCCTGATACGGTCTGGTTAAAGGCGTCCCATTCCTGGAGGCTCGGCCAACATGGTTGGGTTGGTTGGCAAGTGAATGAATCATCACCAACAACTAGAGAGACAAGACTCGTAAGTATAAAGAGCGCTCCGGCCTCTGAAAGATACATGGTGGAAAGGGTAAGCAAGGAGACTAATGGAACCGTGACAACCAATCTTTCTTACCTACAGTTGCAATTGCGGCGAGTTCTTATATATGCATACTTTGAAAGCAATTCATTGTCCCACCTCATTTGAATTGGGTTAGGTAGCGCAAGGACTTACCAAAAGGTCCGAAGAGACATGATCGCTGTTGACCGTGCTTTAGTGCTTATCTCTCTTTGGTATACAGTACGGTGTAGTTATATTTGGGGCCATTCGCTCTTTTATTGCTAATACAAACATACTAGGGGGTTGTTCTGATCTAGAAGTCTTCGCCTACAAGTATGACACAGAGGATCAGAATTGTTATGAGTTGCTACGCGGTAATAGTAGAAAAAGTTATTCGTGGTACTTTGGATAGGGAAACAACATAAGTGGAAAATAGGGGGTAGTAACAATTGAAGTTGATGTATGAGCCATGAAACCTTGCCAGAGCCCTTGTTTAGAACAAATATTTGTACTTCGTATAGAGTATAATACCGGGTCATCACAACTACTATCATCGAGCTAAAGTAGCCAACAATGCATACGTACCGACCAGGGTGTTTTTGACAGGGGCCTTGAAGTACCTTCAAAAACGCGTTTCGAATGTTTTTCTATTAACCTTCTTTCTTTCTAGTTACCTAGGCCCTCTATAGCTTGGCCTTTTGCAAAGATGTGAGCCGATACTAGTCGCGACCAACGTTGCGATATTAAGCTAATGTATTGACTTGGCTATATACAAAATGCAATCGGTCTTGGGCTACAGCTATCACGCAATTTAGTTTAATACTTACCCTACAATAAAAAGGCTAGCCTAGATACAAAGGGCCCCTTGCCTAAGCCCTTGTCAAGACCCTAGTTAATACCTATACTGTATGCTGTTGGCTGATTGTAGGATAATACTAGTAATAGCACTTACTGTACGGAGTAGCAATCCGAACTTGTCTAGAATGAGAAATTATAGTAAGACACAAAAGAGTCAATTGCTACTAATATCCAATATGGAAGGTGGTAGTTCGCATTGTTACTAAGGTAACGAGGTCGTACCATTTATATATAATACTATCTCACATACTTGTACAAAGAAAGACCTATAAGTCTCATTAATCTACTACTGTCTATGTGCAACGAATTAGTATACTGCATCTAAGTAAGAGCTTCCATCGATACCTGGTAAATTATCAACTCGCAGATAGATAATGTATTCTATGTACGCCGTACGGAGTGGTTATAATGCGATTATATTGCACACATCATATCACCTTATCCCTTCTTAATATAATAAGTACGGAGTAAAGCTTTAACATTTGCACCAACCCTTGAACAGCCCCTGAGCAAGCATCCACAAAAGTGGCTAAACTTCCAGCGAATCCGATAAGCGAGCTTGGGGACTCTAATATACATAATCAAAATGATAACGGTCTATGATTTTCTTCTTGACGAGATGAGTTGTCGAATCCTTTATCTACGAATGACCAGTGGCTGGCGATATACGAGTACACAACTGTCAGATAACCAGCATCGCATCAGCAGCTGGGAACCTGTGCCACAAGTGTAATTAGAATTATATAAAGAACAAAAAATTCTCACCTTTGTTCTAAGAAAGCAAGAATTTATATAGTTCTTATCCACTAGCTAGCTATAGGATAGCTGCTAAATCGCTATACACTAACATTTTTGTGTCGGTCTCTATCCAACCATTGTCCGACAACAACCAAGTCGCTGCATTTTGTCCTTTGTTTTGTCTACATAGATGGTGACTAGAAAAAGCTTTTCAATTTCTCCCAATGACTTAAGCAAAAATGTTGATATCTACTGAGTAGAGTGTCTATTACTTCGATAGGGTGAGAAAAACTATTTCGTAAGGTAGCATAATGACGGCAGCACTGATTTAGAGCGTGGAAAGCTACTCTGGGATAAGAAATAATATGAACTTCGAGTCGAATTACCAAAGACTTGATATAGAAGTCGACTTATTGAAAACGAATTATGCCAAAGGCGGCGGGCAACGATATCTTCTGCATTTCTACGGTCGCCCGACGTCGGAGGACTTTTGGGTAGAGGTGCATTTGTTAAGCCTCAATCCTAAAGAAAAATAAAAGAAGGTAGATTAATAATATTCTTGGCTAAAAAGGGGAGCTTTCTCTCCGTTCAAGTAAATGGAGTTCAAAAAGAACATCGTGAACGCTGGTCTCTGAACGCTGGTCTCAGCCACTACATCCTTACACCCATGAATGCGACCACGACTGTGCAACGACGTATCCTGACCAACTTCCTTAGCCTATATATCCCGCCCCTTGAAAATGCTTATAATCATAATTCTTTGGCTTCCAATCTTTGCATCTAGTATTAAGGACACACAGAATAACGCCTCGCTTATTGTCCTAGCCAAGTGACCAACAGTGTCGGCACCTCTAGGTGTAGAGGTACGGATTCCCATATTATATAGTAGATTGGTGATAATATATGTGTTAATTTACTAATTATAAGATATATATATATACAATTAGAGATCTGTAGAGAGAGGTCGAACCAGGTCTTCCTGTAGGTTGACACGGGGAGCCTTATTACGGAAAAATTAAGCTACCAGTCAAATCTCTTTAAACTAAAGATTCAATCTACCTTGTTTTATCATAGCATATTAGTCTCGCGATTTTATTGCTATTTAGTAGTCAACACCGGTGTTCTTGTTTGATCTAGATGCAATTTTTCTACAACTTCATCGTTCACGATTTATTCATTATACTGCAATGAGACATTAGGCATTATTAAGTTCGGTAGTATAATGTTACTTTAATTGATAATGCAGCTATACGCATGTGTTCTATAACTACTCATTCAATGCCGCAACACACTCAATCTCAACATCTGAGCCCATTGGCAACCCGGCGACGCTAACGCATGTTCGTGCCTTGATCTTGTTAGCTTTTGCCATTAGGCAAGGGGATAGATAGAGTTAAACTTACGGGGAACGGAGCCGAGAAGAATTTTGCATATCCCTCATTCATCGGTCCAAAATTGTCCATTGTTGTCAAGTAAACGTTAACTTTAATAATCCGTTTGAGAGAGGAATTGGAAGCTTCAAGAAGCGCGGATATATTGCGGATGGTTTGTTCCTATTGGTGAAGGGTTAGTGATCAGCTTGCCTCTTATTTTTTATTTTGTTGTTGTTGTTGTTGTTGTTGTTGCTGAATGAGATGCTTACAGTGCGGTCCGTTACTGTCCCGTCGATGAGTTTGCCAGTCTTTGGGTCAATGCCAATGTTTCCAGAGCAATATACGAGGCCATTGTAGACTTGAGCTTGCGAAAAGAGGGAAATTGGAGCAGGAGCTGCCACTGTGTGGATGGGTTGCGGAGCAGGCATCTCGAATTTAATTTTTTTTGAAGACTTTAATGGTCTATTTTGCAACGACTTTGTGATTGAGGAACACCTTGTTAAATAAGATAAGGACCAAGTTATGATCTACTCGCTTTTATTCTCAGAGAGAGTACCTGAGATCGTCCTTGTGTTGCTTCTGATATGAGTCGTGCTAGAGCCGGACTTGACGTTGTCAACCCCGCCCCAAGGGCGTATTAGTGCGCCATTGATTCCATTCAGCTCAAATCGAATTCTATCTTGGAAGCCTATCACTATGGCCGCTTTAGGCAGTCAGTTTGTCATCAATTTAGTATTTCCGGAAGCGTCATTGGCGCCGGTCATTAGGAATCATTAGGCTCTTTGTCATTCAGCTGAATCATCAAGGCGCCGCGAATAGCCATTTGCCCTTTTCCCCGATGGCGTTGACCTTTTTCATGATGGGACGACTGGGTGGGTTAAAGCTATCTCCGGTTCACTGACAGCCGATCACGGCGAGGACGAGGCATTATCCTAAAATGCATTGACGGCGTGCTAATGTAACAACAGTCAAGTATATTAGATAAGATGGTCGGTTCAAGGGAGGTTTTCAGGAGCGAACTACAAGTTTTTTTTTCACCCACAATTCTTGTTCTCTCGGACGAACATAGCATTTAATATTTGTCTGCTGGTTTCACCTCTATTGAGTCTATTTTCTTCTTTTTGGTAGCGCCAATGGACATCGTCGACACTCCAGAATTTGGCAAGGCTTTTAGGGAGAATTATTTCATGTTCAAACCGGGTTTCGTCCACCTAAATCAAGGCTAGTATATTTCATTCAATTTAACAAGTCATAAAGGACATCACAGTTGATTATATCAACAGGTTCTTATGGGGGATATCCTCGCCCTGTGCGAGATGCTTTACGCTTGGTCCAAGACGCAGTACAGGCTGAACCGGATACGTTTGTCCGATATACGTATCCCAGAAAGGTCGATGAAATTCGTGAATTGATTGCGGAATACCTGCATGCTGCTAACAAAGATGAAATTGTTTTGGTCCCAAATGCAACTACAGGATTGAATACTGTGCTCCGCAACTTGACGTATCAGTCGGGTGATGTGATTGCCTATGTGCAAGGGACTTACGGGGCGATCGAGAAGACTGTGGACTATCTTGTGGAAAGCACTCCTGTAGAAAGTGTTCGGGTTCCTTTTGATCCAACTATGGATGATGATGATACACTTGTGCAAGCATTTAGATCTGTGCTAGAAGATCATAGAGGCCGTGTTCGGGTGGCAATATTCGATACTGTCATGAGCATGCCGGGACTCAGAATGCCATTTGAACGATTGACGCAAGTCTGTCAAGAACTTGATGTATTAAGTGCCATCGATGGAGCACATGGCATTGGCTTGATTGACTTGGACCTAGAGAAACTGGGCGCCGATTTCCTCGTATCAAACTGCCACAAGTGAGTATATTTCCTCATGATTGCTCATGATGTCCACAACTATGGAAAGATCTAAATTCTGACACTATAGTTAGATGGCTCTTTGTGCCGCATACATGCGCAATTTTGTATGTCGCCATCAAGAATCAGCACCTTATGCGGACTTCTATCCCAACATCCCACGGTTTTCAGCCACAACCAGAAATCTTGCAAAAGAAACAGTATATAAGCCCGTACGAGCTTCCGGCATCTAAGAATCCATTCGTATTCCAATTCAGCTACACCGGTACGATAGATAATGGGCCTCCGCTATGTATTCCTGCCGCACTTGCCTTCAGAAGAGACATTTGTGGAGGAGAAGAAGCTATTCAAGCTTACTGTCGGGATTTAGCCCGGGATGGCGAGAAACTCGCAGTCGAGATACTGCAGACCTGCACATTACTCATGCCGGAGGCGAAGCGGGTTGCCTTTGCAAATATCCGGCTTCCATTGGAGATTTCGTCATCTGTGGTGGAGGAGCGGGGAGATTCAGTTCCTTTAGCAGATGTTCCAGAGGTTATTGATTTTATTTTGGAACATCTTGCTCGAGATTACAATACTTTTGTCAATATCGCGTTTATTTCGGGATCGTTGTGGGCTAGATTCTCAGCTCAGATTTACCTTGAGCTGGGGGACTTCGAGTATGGCGCCAGAGCATTGAAGGCGCTATGCCAAAAGGTCATCAAAAAGGAATACGTGGTAGAATAGTAGAAAATATTGATGTATTGTGAATATAATTTTATACATTTATCATAATCTCAGAAATATGCCTTGCGATGTAGAATAGCAAATTATTGCACAGAGAGTATCTATACCACAGCAATCAATATCGGCCTCATTCGGGACCATAGGCACAACATTCAAGCAATAACCCGCCTTCATACATTCTAGGCCATTTTAGGCTTACGATATTCATCCTTTTAGAAGCTATAAGTAATTGAATTATGTATGATATATGCTTATGTACTGTACTATGCCAGGTGCGCTGAAAGCGGCCGCTGAAGTCGAGCGGGAATTTCCCCCGCTCATTTACCAATCCCGCTCGACGGAGTCACAAGCTGTTGCGGATCATGGTCATCTCCATAGACTCAATACTATAACGGAGATAACTATAATAAGCGGAATTTAAGCCGATGGACGTTTCTTTAAAAAGAACATAAATAGACAAGGTCGTGCAATTGATAGAAGTGTAAATCTCATCTCTCATTCCTCATACAAACATTTCTATTATCAAAATATACTATCAACTGATTCAAGCTCCACTATGAGCAGAGTTTGGTTCATCACCGGCACCTCCAAGGGTCTCGGACTCTGTATTGCCGAAGCTGCCCTCCAAGACGGAGACTCCGTCGTGGCAACCGCGAGAAGGCCAGAGGCTGTGCAGCATCTCGTCGATAATTATGGCTCGGATAGAGTCCTTCCGCTGGCTTTAGACGTCAGCAGTAATTATCAAGTTGAAAAGGCCGTGAGAGAGGCCGTCGTCAAATTTGGTCGCATCGACGTAGTGGTCAGTAACGCAGGATATGCTGATCCGTGTTCATTGGAGGATGGGTCCATCGAATCCTTTGAAGCACAAGTCGCCACAAACTTCTTTGGAGTTGTATATGTTACCAAAGCCGTAATACCTGTCCTTAGAAAGCAAGGTTCTGGACGAATCCTCCAAGTCTCTTCCGTCGGTGGCAGACTCGCCACACCTGGTCTCTCAGCCTACCAAGCTGCCAAGTGGGCAGTTGGTGGCTTCTCAGGGGTTGTCGCTCAGGAGGTTGCACCATTTGGTATCAAGGTTACTACGCTTGAACCTGGCGGTATTAAAACGGATTGGGCAGCAAATCCAGACGAGTCACTCGTGAGCGAGGGGTACCAGCAGACAGTGGGCGAGTTTAATAAAATGGTGAAACAGCTTCGTCCTTCTTGGATCGACCCTGTTGCACTAGCTCAGACAATTGTGAAGATTTCAAAGGTTTCTGACCCACCACTGCGATTGCTGCTTGGATCGGATACAATTCCTCTTGTAAAGAAAGCTGCGGAGGATCTCGCTGCAGAGGATGAGAAATGGATAGCCGCAACAAGGCTTTCTCTTTGATGAATGCTAATTATTCTCTATATCCTAGACAAATACTTACATAGTGACGATATATAGAAGTCTTGGTATCTCTACATCACGGTACTGATGCGATTGCATTGGGTAGAACTCGCTGATAGTAAATCTCACAGATGATACCACTTTGTGGTCAAATAAATTGGTATATGCTATATTTATTCAGTAGCTAAGATAGATTGCTTTAGTTAAGTGACGACTTCATGCATAGACACTTGAAATGAAACATTGCCTATTTGTTAAACAACGTTGGTGATTCTGCCAAATCGCTTAAGCGTTCTTGTTCAACGTCTTACTCCAATCTTCAATGGTCAAAACTTCGTCCACAATAGTAGGCCAGATAATGTTTTCTGCAACATCTTTCAACTGAACACTAAATCCAGCAGTTGCATTGCTCCTAGAATGAAAGTTAGCAATGTATCAATGCAGTGAACTTCGGAATTAATGAATATACTCACAGAATTGTGACATGATATCCCCTATATTAGCACCATTTGTTAGTTAATGTTGCGTTCATTCGGAGTTTTAAATACTTACAACTCAACAGCATAGCGAGCGGTAGACTCTAGACATGTATTGGCAACCAGTCCAGCGCAGACAACGTGGGTAATATCTCGCTGTCGAAGTTGATAATCGAGATCAGTATTGGCGAACGAGCTATATATAATTGTCAGCTCACGACATTTTGCATACCTACCAATATGAGGAATGAATAAGTTACCTGCTGTTCCAGTGGCGTGATACAATAGCGTCACCATTGCTTCGATCCGGCTCCAGGCCCTTGTAAATTTCTACCCCGAAGCTTCCCACCATGAATGCGTCCGACTTTTGGATTACGAGCTGGCTCTTGGAAGGGTGATTCCAATCGTTCAATAAGCCCTTTTCATTTAGCTGGTGTTGGCAGTAGAGAATGGGAATCTTTTCCTGTCTCGCAATTTTGACGAGATTTAGAAGATTGTTCACAGTGTCGGTAGCCTCGATGCTGGCCTTGAGAGCACCATAGATCTTGCCCTCTGGATGGATAAATTCATTCAGAGGGTCAATAAGGAGGATTGCTGTTTTTTGTTGCATTTTGTGAGCTGATTCAATTTGAGGATTCTACTTTAAAGAAGATGAGAGTTGTGTGGGAATGGGAGATACGGGACAATCTTAACAAGATGTAACAAAAGTTTATATAGGAAATGAGAGGGGCCATCGCTGACAAAAAGGAAAAGAAAGATATAGAATATTGAAGCTACGTATGTCATTACAGTGCCTAGTATTATGCCACCGTTGCTTTGCTCCTCATCGAACGGGTGGGTGGCTTTCATAATCACAACTGCCGACATAAACTAAGCAAGCATTCGAGATACCCAAAGGCCGGCTATTCCGCGATGAATTTTTAGTTTAGGTGTGTGTGTGTCGTCGCTATGTCATCAGCACTTGTCAGCTAATATGTACGAGGCTTGCGGTGCAAAATTTGCGGTCTTGCGGTGTTACGCTGCGGTCTTTCGGAGTTTTGAATGAGATAGTCATCCTGCTGAACGCCGAACACAACTATTTCCGAGTCATTCGTCGGAGATTATTCGAGCAATTGCAGAATTGTTAGAACACAATTGACATAGTATTGTATTGTAGTACAAGTATGTTGAGATATGATAGTATTAATCAGCGTACTTAAGCAGGTGAGAGGTATATCATAAATTATCAATCTCTATTTTATGCGAAGTGTATGTTCTTGTAAGAATTACTGGCCAATGAATTGTAAGCTATGATTTGATTAAATTAATTCACTCACACTAATTCAGATAGTTCCTCATTTGCCTGTTGCCTTCAACCATCTGCATGGTAAGCAACTATCTATGAGTTGATACTCGTAATAGTCCTTGTATTACTGTGGCCCGTTAGTCCCCCACACCCCCTTTTATTTTATTAATAGGGCCTGTACCAAATACATAACGTTATGTGCGTCTCTTGTTGACTTTCTCAAAAATTTCAGGGCCATAAACGTCTTGGAGAGTAGAATGACACAGCCAGGCAGCATTCATAGAGTCTAGTATGATGTGTTTGTATGTTTGTTTGTTTTGTTATTTAGATTCACTAAATAAGGTAGATACATGAAGCTTCTACTAGGCTATAGGAAAGTAGAAGCTAGGGTCCTAAAGGCCTTGTTCGCTACGTTTTAGCTCAACAATGGGAGGGGAAGTGGCTGGTCAACCTGGTTCCGTGGGAGGAGGCCCCATAAGGGTTGGTTACCTTCACTAGTATCTTTATTTCATATAACCTGAGGGGTTTGTGATGTAGAATGGAGGGGAATGCATAATGGGGATGTCTCAGAGGAAGGGTCTAAGCATTCTGCGTTCCGTGAAGTGTCCTTGCTCACTGGGTTCGCCGCACTTGCAGCGAGTATCTGTGTCAATTCTATAGCGATCGTAGTATTTTTTAAAGTTCCTCGTATCCTTATATTTCTGTGAGGAGTCACTGAAGGATTTTGCGCGGGAGATGGACTTCTGGGAGCTTGGCTAGGGGCTCTAAGGTCCCATCGCCCGTACTGATCTCAGCACATTGCCAAGTCACTTAAGTTCTTGAATCTTAGCTTTCTTTTCCCTAACCCATATTTTGATGTGCGAGAAGATGGCCCGATCTTATGTTGTATATGGGAGTGCCACCCCCTTCTTTAGTGAGACGGTTGACTTGTTCGTTACCCAGTATGTCGGACATACTATATCCCCGTGGCCCAGAACTTAGACCACCTGGTATGACGTGTCTGAGCAAGGGCAAAATCCTCAGCATCCTGCTGGTTTGCAGTCTGCGTATTCACTCATATAAACTGGGCGCCTTTATGCGTTATTTACTTCAAAGGCGTTATTGCACTTCGACAACTAAATTTATAGGCATCACTAGCAGCACGAAAATAATGGCGCAATCGCTATTATCAACATTACTTCAAGAGGAGCTAGTGTTTATATATGTAACAGTGGCAAGCAGTTTTGTTTTAAGACAGACGGCTCTGCATTTCCAAAGCAAAATGCTATTTGCTTCTATCACATAAGTCGAATACCAACCCAGTGTGAAACAGGGGGGCGAGCAATTCACATACTCCCGTCCATGAAGACAGTAAAGACGACTCATAGAGGGTTTGATTGAAAGATATGGCTTGAAATTACGATAGTCTGCTGGCAAAGATGTTTGTTTTATCGAGGAATTCTAGGAAGCTGGGCTCTACTCAGTTACTCCTATTTATGCACTTTCTCCTTTGGGGCTTATCTAAAGATTTTTAGTCATCTGGTCATTAATGATTATCCCGAGTCCTTTGCGTATTTCCGTGTTCGCTTTACCTAGTCCAACATTGCACTTCCTTCTATCCGATCCGAGAATAACCGTGAGGGGGGATGACAATCTTTACATCCTACATACCTTTAGCCTTTCCCTTTTCGGACTGATGACCAATCTTTCAAGTGGGGCTCCAAAACTATCACCAAACAAATTACCCATTGTTTGAAGAGGGAGCGCCTTAAGAACAGCCGATATCGGTTGCCATTTGTATAAATAAGAGCCATTTTAATAACGATAATGAAGTTAGTTTAGATAAGAGGACAGAACTGGAATTCTTTATTAACATCAATATCTACTTTCTTATATTGCATCTCAACACTCATCATGCCTATTTACCACTTTGAACTTGCTACCAGGCTCTCCCAGGCTCAAAAGCTGGCTCTGGTCCGCACCATCACGGACTGGCATGCGATCACCTTCAAATCGCCCCGCTTCATCGTCAATGTCCGTTTCGTTGACGTATCTCAGGGCCTCTTGGCCGATTCTTACGTGGGTGGTGCCCCAAGACAAATAAATCGCCTCTTTGTTAGTCTCCGTAGTGGTGCAGGCCGTACCCAAGATCAGCTGCAAGGCATGGCCGACAAGCTAGAGAGTTTCTGGAATGAAACTGTCGGTAGAGAATCCATTGCGAAGCAGCTCAGAGGGGTTTTCATTATGGGAGACCTGGACAGTGCTAAGGAATCAGGGTTTCATCTCCCTCTGGTAAGTTTAAAGGTATCAAATAATGGCTTTGTTTACTGACATAATGCAGCCCGGCCACTTTGAGCAATGGGTAAAAGACAACACAGATGAATTTCATCGGTTGGCTAAAGAGGGTGACCCCGATGCGGCGCAGGTTATCGAAGAGATTAAGGTTAGGCCTGAGTTTCAGAAATAATGTTTGATACTTGATATCAGGACATCTTTATGTATCAAGGGTTTTCTTCTATTTTACAAATAAACATTAGAAGATCAGACATTGTATCGCTACAACTCGAAGTTTCAGGATTACTTGAGACAAGGTTATGCTATTGTTATGAGAATGAATTACTTATATAGTACGCTAAAGTTTTGAATCTGTTTGAATTCACTCTTTTTTTTATTAGCTATTCGAGGTCTGCTTTCCTATAGAAAAAGGAACCGAGGTAAACATGAGTCTCCATGGTTCCGGCCATTACATGACTAAGCACAACTTGAGAATCACATATTCTCTTAATATAAGGCGGGATCCACTAGTCGCTGAATCGGCGAAGAAAGGGATAGTAAGTATGTCACTGCACTCCATCCTTTGTACTATTCACTATCCACAGATTGCGCAACAATTGCTCCTCCATTCTCTTTCTGAAACCTATTAAAGACGGCGCTATCAAACTCGTGTTAACCCTGTCTATTAGTGGACCCCATTTGGAGTGGGTCGTGCAACAAATAAATCAGATATTCAGGCATGTGAAAGCGATCTCAGATCGATCTGGGGTCTATTGTTCCATGGCTGAGCGCCATTTGTTGCTTTAAAAGGTGCCATGCATAGTCAGCTGGTACTTATTAAAGGTCAGGGTTATATCCTCATTTCTATATCCTTCACTTATTCCTCTAACCATAGCTCATAGTTCCCTCAGTATGCCGGTTCCAATACTGTGCTGCTTACTATACTTACTCGTCACTCAATTGAACCGAGGCACGGAGAAGCATTAACAAATATGTAGATTTCGCCGACGGGCGGGTCATCTATGCCCAACAACAAACGGTGCATCCCAACAAAGCCAAAGAACAATATTTGACAGCCTTTTATCAAGAGCTTGACACCTGGTGTATCTTCGACTTGGATGTAAAGCCTCTACTAGAAGATTGCTTTCTTTTCACATTCCCTATCGCTATTTTAGCGATATAAATATTATGGAGGAGAAGGAGGCTTTTTTCCCGGGCTTTAGCCCTTTATCTGATCAAGTCTTCATCCGCTATCCTGAAGTAAACGATAGTACTGCCAGGCGTCCAACTGATCCTCGAGCTGTTCTCATCTATAGCTGGGGTGATGGACAACCCAAAAACTTGATCAAATATGCAGATGGATACAAGGATCTCTTCCCACAATCGGCGCAGATTGTCGTGCTGGCTCCCATCTCAAAAGCTATGTGGTCAAACCTCGACCAACGCACACAATCCATGAGGCCCGTCATCGATGCCATCTTTCCGCGAGCATCCAACGATGATAAGCAGGTCGAGGATAAAGAAGATCGCGTGCTGGTACATATCATGTCCAACACTGGAGGTATCAACTATGCAGCGACATTGCATGCCTATCGTCTCATTCACGACAAACCAATGCCGCATCATCTACTAGTCCTGGATTCCACACCCGGCAGCGTTATCATGACACGTGAAAACTTGGCCCGCTGGTCGCGCGCCATGGCATTGGGCACTGCGAACTGGTTCCCCTGGCCATTTGCTGTGACACAGACAATTTGGGCTGGCTTCCTTTGCGGAAACCGTTTCATTGAGTGGGCAATTGGGAGAGAGCCTGCACCGGCCTTCAGTGTCAAGGCGGTGATAAGTCCGTATTATGAGACGACGGAGACACGGCATTTGTATCTATACAGTCAAGATGACGACTTGATCCTGCATGACGATATCGAGGGGCATATCGCAGAGGCACGGAAGAGAGGATATAGATCTGACACTCATATGTTCAGGGGCAGCGGACATGTGCGACATATGCAGATGTTCCCGGAAGAATATTGGGGATCAATTAGAACCTCTTGGAATAGGGCGACGAGCGAACCCTCTGATAGGACTTGAAGAGTTGTTGGACGGCGTTTTCAAGGACACGGTATATTTGCAGCAATGGGTTCATATAGCAATTTTTGTAGTATCTTTACACTTCTGACTTTGTATATAATCTGTACTTAATTTCCATGCGATTCACCCTAGCCTCTCTCGTTGACGCTCGAGTGCGTACAATGTACCCAGGCCCGCGCCATACCAGGCAAGCGAACGAGCAGCTGTGTGTCTCCTTTGAGAATCTCGGATCTGCTAACACCCGTCGTAAGCGGGAAGAGCCAATACCTGATTGTGCGCGCCTTAGATTACTTGACGAATGGACCTGAATCACCCATCCATTCCGCTCCCAATATTAAACATCTGCCAGCGAGTAGTGTGAAGGATGTAGAATAGCGTATTTGCTCGTCCTGCCTTCATTAACTCATGGTGGGAAGCAGCATGAAAGAAGTGTGTGCCCGATGATAGTGAATAAATCTTAGCATGCTGCCGATGAGATGTATTCAAGAGTCTCAAAAGTATCAACGCGATGGCGATTCTCTAAATGATGTACCTGTATCTTCATCAATAGATCTCTCGGACACCTGTCTCAGACACCTCTCTCAGCTGGTTCGAGTGCGAGACAATAAAGACGATATTTTGGGCTTCAAAAAACCCGAACCTATGATATATCAGCCTTACCGCGACTGGGAAAGTATATTTAGGAAATCTGCATAAGTTATATATATAACCCTTTTTTATGCCAATAAAAGTAGGGAAGCAAAGCTATGCCTCATACGCAACCAACTATCGCGAGAAATGGGCTACACGTCTTACTCAAGGCCTTAACCCTCAGCCCACAGTCGTCGAGGCCACCTAATTTATCCAAAGCCGTTATCATTGCGATTGACTTCGAAAATATCGGTAGTATTAAGGGTGGATTGTCTCAGAAGAGCAGCTGCCAAGTCGGCCTTGCTATTCTTGATACTGCAAACCTACACAAAGTCTCGCCAAGCAAACTCATCTCAACTTACAACTTCGCCATGGGGCCTTCGTCATACCTCTCAAAGGCTTCTAACCGGTTCCTTTTTGGAAGATCGATCACTAGCAGTCCATCAAATATCTTAGACCGCATCGAATCTCTTATACCCCGAACTCGCAATGTCATATTTGTCGGTTATGCAGTCAATAATGACCTTCATGCTTTACGTGCTCTCAACTTCAAGTTCCCTACGCTTCTCTCTGGTATTATAGAAACTTCTCATATTGCCAGCCAAGTCTCTGAGTTCCAAACAGGTTCTCTTCGTGATCTCCTAGTCTTGCTAGGATGTCCTTACGACAAACTTCATTGCGCTGGGAACGATGCACACTTTAGCTTAAGAGCTTTGCTCCTTTTGGCAGTTCAAGGATTTAACAAACAACAGCAAAGTCGAAACGAGCATAAAAGGACACTAAATATCTTGCAGCAAACTGCAACTCATCCAATTACTCGCCAAACGGATACAGAACTGAAGGATTAAAAAACCGGGAATGATTCCGAGCGGATTGGTTTAGATAATCTTTGGTCAATATTTGCCTTATGGTGCGAGGTTTGAGTCTACGCGAAATTCAGGGCCACACAACAATAGTAATGTTATTTTGCATAGTCTCTCGCTGTACACATACTTTCCAAATCGTCTTTACAGCAATAGAGATATTGGTATTGATAGTGTTATTAGATAGCCCAACAAGCGAAATGAAGCTAATTTAAACCTATATATATACTACCTGTGGCCGACCCACGTGCTCTATACCTATATGTGCGCCTAGCTGTCTACAATATTAAAATAAATAGTTAAATTTACCCTTCCCGTGTAAGCTTATCCTCCAAGCAAACCTTTTAATTTACCCCGTAGCTCTTCTAACTCTGTTTGCTTACTCTGTGCCTGTAATCTCCACTGCTCAGCGTCTACCTTGTGACTTTCTGACAGGGATTTCTCCTTGCTAAGTAATTGGCTCATGTTCGCCACCTCTTTTTTCAGTTGCTCATTTTCCGCGCGGAGACCCTCTTGATTGCGCTGGCTTGATGATGCGGCGTTGCGCTGCGCCAAGATCAGCGCATTCTCGTTAATCCTGACATCCTGTTGTAGCCTCACGATAACGTCCTCCAGCTGGGCAATTTTTTGTCTTGCATCTCCAAGATATTCCAGCTCTCTGAGTAGTAAGGAGACCGCATCATCCACTTCGGCAGACAGGGTCGAAAAGCGTGATCTCGGACCCCGCGGACTGGCCATCATTCCACGGCCAACGGCTGACAAGTTAGTCACGCTTGGGAGGGGCGTTGATCCCCGCGAGCTTGAAATCATATTTGAACGCGTTAGAGGAGTCGTAAACTGATTCTGCGATAACCAAGTAAATGACGTTGGTGCAGACGACGAGACCTGAGAGCTCTGGTTCGTTGCCGTAGAGGCGGGCGATGCTGGTGCGCGCACTTCGATGGTTTGTGATGCATTCGGTCTATGGCTAGGGAGGGCTACTCTTTGTCTTTCTAGAGGCGGAGACGGCGGTGGACTAGGTGGAGGCGCGTGCTCATGCCACTGGCGTCTGAGACAGACACGACAGAAGAAGTTGTCACTATGAATGAACTGATCGAAAGGCTGGTCTAGGCAGCGTTGGTGATATGATCTCCTACAGGTGTAGCAATCAACCAGGTCCGTCTCCTTGCGGCAGATGAAACAGAAGCCATCATGAGGAGCTCCATCTCCTGTGCTTGTTGGTTAGCCATATGAACTACCGTGAGCGTTAGATGAAGGAGTAGATGGAGAAATGAGATTCTAACGCCCAAGGGCAAAAGAATTCTTTATGTCGTAATAAGTGTAGGTAAAAAAAAAAATTGAAGTACAACATACTGCGCCAAGCTCGATATCTTTTTTCTACAGAAGCGATGCTGGGTTAGGACTATAATCTCACACTTGGTATACTGGAGAACTCACCTGCCTCAGTCATAGGCTCAGGCCGCCCATTCGCGTCTTCACTTATTGGCCCTGGCCGTGATGAACCTCCCTTGCTGGCCTCATCATGCACTGAACCGCTACCCTCAGTATCAGAATCGTCTGTCCGCCTCCTCTTTCCTCTCAATGATGTGGGCACCATCTTTAGCTAAAAAGAAAATACGGGGTACTGGATAAGTTGAGGCGATGCACGCGATGAATGCGGCCGCTTTTTAATACGGATCCTTTCTACAATCGTGCTTGTGGATGTAGTAGAGAGCTCACAGATTTTGTCTCGATGCTGGCTTGTTCACGATGCGCCAGGGTGCGTAGCGGGAATATTTTTGTTAAATGCAGAGATTATTAATTGCTTGATCCAAATTGCCGGGATTCTCCGATCACGTGATGAGTAAGATGATTAATAAACGTGCCAAATAATGATCAGGAAAGGGTTGAAGATCAACGCTACTAGAGGGGGCTGGTCAGAACTTTTACATAAATGAATGTAATTCTGTAGATCTCTAACCTCTGTCTCGGAAATCCGTTTCAGTGATTCGGGCTCATATATTTACGTCAGAGAGACATCTCTCAGTCATTCGTCGATTAACCATAACTTAAACATTCGTCTGCTAGACATGGGCTTCTAGGGACTTTTTGGCCCATTTCATCGATCATAGCACTCCGTACGAGTACTTCATGCTTATATCGTACGCCTCTATAATTTGTAAGTCTTACTTACAGCCGATTTTGTCCAGTACGTCCCTGCTAAAACCTCCCACAAACTATTCAGGGACATTTGCCCTTTTACATATGTCACTTATCTTAGTCCCAATAGCCTCCCCACATTTCTTGGCTAAATTCGGCTATTGATTACCAAGCAATATGACAAGACTTACCAGAAGGGGAAACACGTAAAACTTCGTACTTGGTCGCCAGAAAAGATTCTTCCGCCTAGTGGGTGGATGGATGATGCAATTCCAAGCAATTTTCCATCAGTGAATGCGAAGTGGATGCAATGCTTATACCGGCTATATCAATTACCACATGTGTTTACTAATCTTTCCATGACCCATCACTATACCCCTTTAAACGCCGTTGGATATATTCTTACTCCACACATTGGTCAATTATTACTCCGTACTCGTACTAGCATTGATTTGTCACGATGACCGAAATCTTCACGTCTGCCGAAGGAAATAATAATGGAAATAATATATTTCCCCTTCCACAATTGCGTTATCCATTGCTAATATCCTAGCGTTGAAAGAGCGCAGGGTTCCTAGTCTTGCATTACTAAGATGGATGAGCAAACTTGAAGCCCATTTTCCCTCTATTTGTACTTTCCCCGAGATATTTCTTCTTAAAGGTATATACTCCGGTAGCTCTCCAGTCTTGGCGTCCTAACTTGATGCTCTAGCCCTTGATTCGAGCACGATACGCCCCTTTTCGAGTCATGATAGACGCTATAGACAGAATGGAAAACGCGACATCATCAGAAAAAGAAGAAGACTCGCCGCCAGCAAGCGACCCAGAAAGCAGCCCAGGAAGCAGCTGCGAAGTAGATTGGGAAAATGACCCTCTTAATCCTTACAATTGGAGTGATGGAAAGCGGCTATATCACACCGTTTGCGTTTCTCTCTATGCATTCACCGTGTAAGTAGACAGCGATAGCAACGATGATCAGGTAACCATAACAGTCAAAAGAAAGCTAACCTTTCGTCCTTTTCAGCACTTACATGTCCTCAGCTTACGCACCAGGGGCAAAAACAGCTGGACAGGACCTTCATGTCTCGGAAACCGTTTCCCTTCTTGGCATTTCCCTATTCTGCCTTGGACTCGCCTTCGGTCCCGTAATAGGTGCGCCACTTAGCGAAACAGCAGGGAGATTGATCGTGTACCGCTTAGGGTTACCCATCGCTACCATATTCCTCATCGGGGCTGCGGTATCTAAAAATATTGGCGCGGTGGTGATTTGCCGCTTTTTCGCAGGCGTGTTTGGAAGCCCAGCTTTGAGTGTGGGAGGAGGAACCATGGCGGACATGTGGCCTCCAGCACGTCGTGGACCGTCAACGGCTCTCTTTGTTATGGCTCCATTTATGGGACCTTGCATTGGTAAGCTGAAGCCCATCATCATCATCATCTCTTTATGACTACCCCAATAATGAATGAGGACACTAAATTCTTTTTCCAGCCCCAATCATAGGTGGTTTCGTCGTAGAACGTCTGAACTGGCGGTGGCTCGAATGGGTTTCTGTCTTTTGGGGCGTGGCTACATGTGTCTTTGCGCTGGGCATGAAAGAGACGTACAAAAAGAAGATCCTCGAGCATCGCGACAAAAAGGAACACCCATCCTCTGGAAGGAGATTACCTACTTTGAGTTGGAGTTCGATTCATAAGTGGGCGAGCGAGTCGCTGGGTCGCCCGATACAGCTTCTCTTCACCGAACCAATTGTCTTATTCTTAAGCTTATACATCGGGTTCGATTTTGCCGTGCTATATGCCTTCTTTGCTTCCATCCCACTCGTTTTCCAAAAGACGTACAACTTCAAGCCCCACCAAAATGGGCTCGTCTTTATAAGCCTCGGCATCGGTACGCTGCTTGCAACTGTGACTGGCGTTCTTTGTGATCGTCTCATCTACCAACGAAAATGCGTTGAGGCGCGTGCAAGGGGTGAATCAGGTCACCTACCAGCTGAGGAGCGCCTTTACCCAGCCATGATGGGAAGTTTGGGGGTGGCCGTTGGTCTTTTCTGGTTTGCTTGGACGGCTCGTCCTGACATACACTGGATCAGCCCAGTGCTTGCCCTGATTCCTTTTAACTGGGGCAACCTTTGCATATTTGTGAGTGACCCTTCTTCTATGTTCCAACTAACATTATCATAAATTCTAACAAGATATTTGAACCAGTCTTCTACAATCGTCTACATGATCGACTGCTATGGTGCTCGATACGGAGCATCGGCGCTTTCAGCCAATGCTTTTACACGTTACGTCTTTGCAGCAGCATTTCCGCTCTTCATAATTCAAAGTAAGTATCCTACGTCTTGTAAGGCCGTAAATGGTGCAGGAGACTGTTAGCTGACTGTTTTATTTAATAAAGTGTATGATAAATTGACGACGAAATGGGCTGCTAGTCTCCTTGGCTTCATCGCCATTGCTTTAATTCCCATTCCATGGATTCTCTTTACATTTGGCCAAACCATTAGGCAGAAGAGCAAATACGCTGCTTGATCATAATCTCTGCAGCTGGCACATAACAAACATTAAAAATACTCTCAATCATGGGCCTGCGAACATTAGATGACTTCATAGGCGAACATTAGATGACTTCATATTGTAAGAAGCGTAGGCGTTAGGGTCGATTATGTGAGGTCACGTAACCTATTCGCAGAGCAAAAGATGGGCATGAATATAGACTGGAAGTTATTTTATGTTAGTTTAGTTGATATTTCAAGATAAAACATATGAATATTAATACGAAGCTAAGCAGCAATTCACTCGGAGCTTAATAAATAGCTACACTCTTCTTCTAAAACAAGTGTTGGAAATTAATACTAAGCCGATGCAGAGACACTATACACCAACTTACAGATGTGCCTGTATATGCAACATAAGGCTCTTAATGATTCAAGTGCTATATAGTACGGTGAACTCGCATTCAGTTTTCGTTGCGTCTCCACGATGATTACCAATCGAGATTTATAGTTACGAAAAATGAATACCCGTGTAAGTTACCTACCTAATACCTAGTGATTCTTACATGGAGGTTTACTTAGACGCCTCATATCCAATAATCCACTGAAAGCTATCACGAAGATGACCAAAAAAGAAATCAAAAAAGAAATCACCTCCTCCGGGAAGGCTCGAACTTCCAACCTCCTGATTAACAGTCAGACGCGCTAGCCAATTGCGCCACAGAGGAATGAGCTTATTGATTGGACGGCGGCGACTCAAATCGTCTTTTGAGCTTGGTCTTGTAGATGCAACTGAGACCAATCGTTCAAATTGATGGATATCCAGTAACCGACGATTCCAAGCCTTATTTAACAATGCGAGACATTCTGTATTTTTGTCCAACTAAGCCAATCAATAAAGCATTAAGACGCCAGCCACTGACACCAATCTATCATAATTTCATACCCCCAGAACACCAAAAAACAAGCATCACGACACCACATTGCAGCAAACTAACCACCACTGCCACAACCACAACCACAGCGCCGCCAACCCTCATTCCACCACCTCCTCCATTCACCCTCCTATCAACTTGCACCCCATACTGTCCTCCTACATTTCCTCTCGGCCAATACTCGCAAACCACAAACCAGCCTTTCGTTCCGCACAACTTCCTCCCACATCCTACCCCCCTCGTCGACTTCCAAACCAATTGCGAAAAATGTCCCGTCTGCTCCGTAAATCCCGGATAATTAAAATTATACTTCTTGTCCTCATTCCCCCATGCCTCCACCGATGCCGTCGCGTTAGGGTACCCTATGGCTAGATTTTCCCCGTAAGGACCCCCTGAATGGGCGAAGCGGCAAGTTGTGTCTGATTGTAGGTATGATGTAGCGAATCTCTCGAGTGTAGTGTTCCAGTATAGAGAGGAGGCGTTGTATTGATGACGGTAGGTATTAGTTGAGTTGAGGATCGCGGATGTGAAGATTGAAGGATTGGAGTAGGATGGCTCGTTGGAGGGAATAGACGGAGCGGCAGTTATGGTGACGACGACGGTGCAAGACGAGAGGGTGGCGGATATAATGAGTGTGTATAATAATAAGAGTGATTTCATGATGGCTGTGTTGTTTGTTTGTTTTTCATATATACTCCGTCTTGTAGGTAGCGAAATATATAAATTTATATATACAAAGGAAATTGCATGCAAGTGCCACCCTTCAAACACAAAAGCGCATAGAACCCAAAGCACAGTAAGAAAAATTAATTAGAGAGAAGCTTCACTAAGAAAAGAAGAACAAAGAAAAATATTTAAATTAATAAGATTCTCAGTTCGCCTCATTTTAAACAAGTGCAGTTATAGTCCGCCACTCGATTTGGCATTCATCTTCATGCCTATTGTCTAAGCGCCGCCTATGAGATGAAACACCACGCAGCAACCAATCATTCATAGCCGCCGCGTTCAATCTACCATGGCAGAGAAATGGCATGGGTCAAAAAGGAGGCACTCAATAAACAAGGATTTTTATTGCTCAGACTTTCTGTACGCTTACTTATACAAGTATATGCATCTGGTCGCTCTATGTATCTACTATTATTATAGGATACGATCTCATCTGACATGTCAGCAGAAGCAGTAACCTTGCCCTTTATTTTAATGCTCATGATTTCCTTTAGATTAAAATTCTTAGCATGATAATTCCAGAAATGTCCTTTAACACATATATAGAGTGTCTAAATATTACGACGGCTCCAAATCAATGCCATATCTCTTTGCGCCATTGTCATTCTGCCACCACTTCAAACTATACAGCTCATTTAAAAGTGCCGTCCGCTCATCATCCATCCACCTCGACCTAGACGGAGCAGCCATTCGAGACACCATCTCTGAACCTGCTATTAACGTTGCTGTCCCAGCAATAGAGCAAGGATTATGTGACAGTACGTTTCGCACCGGGAGAAGCAATCTCGTCACGATGCCACATGCCACCATCACTCCAAGGACAACCTGTAGCGCAATCTTGGGCGCGCGATTCTGTTGCAACCGCTGATGGCCAGATATAGTGACCATGCCATTAAATGTAGGTAAAGAGGACCCATCGCTGGCAGTAGTGCTATTGCTGCGCATATTTAGAGAGATCGCTTGAGCCATGTACACTCCATAGAACGACTGTGTAGCATTCTTGAGATTTTCGACATTCTTAACGCCAGCCAGCTCATTCGCTGGGCGACCATTTGTTGTAAAAACCAGCGCATTGACAAAGCCATCGACGTCATTGTTTGATGAATTCGTATTGTTTGGGCCAGTGATGGTCTGATTGAACAGTGGGCTGCTCATGGCATTCAGCCATGCATTTGGCAGAAAAGGAAATCTCTCGCTACTGTGATTCGTCATCAAGAGTTTTGCCGTACTCTCATTCGTGGTAGGAGGATGTGTGGGATCAAAATTGAATTGAGGAAGCTGCCAGGTGACATTGGTCATAATCTGCTCGATGTTTTGATAACAGACGATGGTTGCGAGATCTTGTTCGACGCCCGTAATTTTGGCCTTTTCTCCTCTGCCCGATTTCTTTACTTTCATTTGGCCAAATGTGACAGCGAATGTTGGACATCCGTTGTCCGACCCATAGATTCCATCGTTTGCTGATCCATCACCAGTTGTTGGGTTTGTGTCTGCTGCTCCATCCCCAGTCACTGCGCCATCACCCCATACGAGGACTGATGCCTTACCCACGTATGCCGTACTGGTATCGTTGGGAAGGAGAAAGTATTGCATCCACGACGCTTGGCTCTCCATGCCATTAGGCCGAGTCTCACACCAATGGGCATAGCTCATACTAGTGTTTACACCGACCCAAACATATCCATTATATGGAGACGCAAAGCCATTTTGTCCAGGCATGTGGAACAATGAATCTTCTCCTTCAGTTTCATCATTAATCACTGTCACTAGACGATGCTCGTTCGGTATTGAAGTACAGTTCAGTGTTGGCCTCACAGCAGGGACATAAATCGTTAGTGGCACGTCCGTGCTCGAATTCGTCGTCAAGGTTGCATTTTGATCAAAAGTGTTAAACGCAAGAGCCCCATTCGTCCACTTGGTGCTATTCAAGCCTAGATACTCGATCAAGTTGTCAATGGCGGTGGCTTGATTATCTACCAATGAAAGATCAACATTGTCAAGGTTGAACGTATCAGTCTGGCGGAGCGTCAAGCTCTGCATATGGGGGACATCAATAGCGCTATAAAGACCTGACACTATAATAGAAAGAAAATTTCCGATGAAGCTGCCAAATAGCGCAACGGCCACTGCAAAGTTCTTTGTTCTCAGCGATAAGAACAAGGCGCGAGGGGGTAATTCGCCGACTAGGCTTAGCAATATTGTTCTTCTTGCACTCATTTTGCCACGCTTTAAGGGAGCATAAGGAGTAAAAATTGCCGCTATTGTCTGCAGCGCAGAATATATGCTAACTACTCCTAGTGCAAGGGCTGAAGGGATATAGGTAGCAAATGCAATGGATGTCGGCTTATTGATGCTCATAAAGCCATCATTTATATTCGAAAAATGCTGAATAATCTCCAGAGACGCAATAATAGATAATGGGAGACAGATGGCAAGAACTAGGAACCAAGTGGTGCTGGTGATCGGCCTCCATGACGGCACTTGGTCCTTTTCTTGTCCAGTCTGGCTGCCAAATTTTTGCCCTTCGCTTTGCTGCATCGGCTCGATTGAGAATTTTTCATCCAGTTCATAAGCATGTACAGTTCGAAACTGAAAGCTTGCAAGTCGCTGCTGTAATCTTTCGTTACTCCAATGTCCCATCGGTGATAAGATTTCGTTGAGCTGTGGACTCGAGGCAAGCAGTGTAACCATGGAGAAAACTGATCCAGGCTGGTCTGGCGCAGCAAAGCCTGGTCGAACAAATATCATCGCTACAGACAATATGACCAATACTCCAAGAAAGCCACACATGAACCCAGTTGAGAGAGCCTTAACGCGAAGCCTCTGCTCTACGTAGGTGATGCTTCCGGTAGTGCTACTGTTCGTCGGCTGAGCAGTAAGTTGGTTTAATATTTGCGTGGCAATCCCTTTGAACACCTCAGACCCAGTCTTGAGAAGGAGATCCGGATCCATGAAGCCCTTGATGGATTCAATTCCAGCCTTCATTGACATCAGCTGGAAGAATGTCGGTACGGTTGTTGTTAGAACATAATCGACTCCTCCGGTGCCCAAATCCCAGCTCTTTGTGGTAGATTCGACTGCCATGGCCAAGGCTCCATGAGGAAATGCCTTTAGAGCCTGATGCGAATCTGCTGTTGTTGAGAAGACTGCTTGAGCGGATCCATCAGTCGCATTGGGGATGCCAACATTAAAAGAGCCAAACTCATAAGACGGCTTGCAAAGAGCAGCTGTGACGTTATGGATATACATATATCGGGGACCGTTAAGGGTAGCATTATATGGCGAGATGCGAAGATCAACCACGGACATGAAAATGCGTAGATCTCTGCTAGTATTAAATAATTGGAAGCCTAGTGACATATTATCCGGGGGTATAAATCTCTTGCTAAAATCCCAATCAACATTGCAAGGATAACTTTCGAACTGGGCCTGATAGTTGTGTGTTGCATTTGGTTGGTGGTAATAATAGTGGTCAGGGCCAGCGGCTAGAGTGACTCCTTTTATGGTGCAATCCTTAGTCGTGACATTGGCAACAATATACGGGGCAAGAATGCTTCTCCATGGCATGGAAGTCGTTGTGCCATTAGTGAGCGGAAGAATTTCGCAGTCATAGTTAACTTTGAGCCCGTCCGTAGTCACTGAATATTCGACATTGCTAGCGGCCATCGACGGCACTTTAACTTGAGGGATTACAAAATCTTGTGCCGTTCCAGGAGGGTAACGTAGAGAATGAAAGTTGATTCCATAGTACATCTGTGCTCCACCTGGACCGACCTGCCAGACTGTATTTGGGTCAACACTTTCATTCAACCGGAACGTTGATAATAGTTGAAAGTTTTCGTCGTCTTGAGTCATCTTAGTCGGCTCTAGTATGAGCAAACCGGTTGAGAAGACAGTCTAGTGCAGCATTAGTCTACATGTAAGAGGGTAGTAAACAAAATTAAGGACGGACGGTGCCTAGTATGAGTATTTGACCAATGATAGATATTGCGACGGCCCAATGCCTATTCTTAACGGCCATCCAGAGGCCAACAGGTAAGATTGGAGAGATGTAATCTAAAAGCAGAGTCTTTTCCGCCGATGAGGGCCCTGTCCCAAGCTCTTCCCAAGGCATAAGACTTTTATTCGCAAAGTCGACTTGTCGCCACAAAGCTCCAACCACGACAAGAACTAACCAACTTTCAATCAGCAAACTGACAGAATAAAGGCGGTTTCTCCGGTCCGAGTCATCTCTTACCTGCAGTTGGGCCATATTTCCATGCGTAATGGTTTGCCTCGCGTTGAGCGCTAATCCCATTGTTTTGCTCAGAAAAGTGATAGAGTAAAGCTGTGACTAGCAACATTAAAAGAAATGTTACAGCAAAAGCGATGAGAGCCGCTCGAGTCAGCCATATAGGCGCCCACATAATTGGATGAGAATTCTGTGGCCATTTTGCTGGAGGCGGAGGCGTCGATGAGTCCCGATCAATCTCTGCATTATTTGCAATGCGGCCCTCGTAAGGTTCGTAAGAGCTTGGAATTGATACAACATCCTCTTCTTCATCAATTTCAACATGGTCATCGCCTTGAGCAGCTATATTTTAGTCAGCAAGCCCTGTCTGCATTTATCGACTTTGCCAGGACACGTACCTTGTTGATACGGCCCTGCAGTCACTGAAACCGGTTTTCTTTTCAGGGACACAATCTGATGATACCCGCCCAAACGCGGGGGACATGATCCTGGTTGGTTCGAGTCCGTAAATTGGCCGTGAGCGTAGGACATGTCATTCGATGCCAAAAAAAAATTACAAAAGTCACGAAAACCTCAGGAGACCACACATGATAGAACGAGGGAAAAGAAAGAAGAAGAAGAAGAAGGAGAAGAAGGATCTACCATCTTTTCTCGCAAAATCTTTAGCTCTGCATTGACACTCATTTTGCTTTTATTTTAGATACCGTCTTCACGCCTTTTCTAAGTATCCTTAAAGACTAACTTACCTAGGATTGTGATCCTTCATCAGTCAGCTCTGGTGTGTGGTTTCGCTTCATTGGCAGAGCAAACGCCGTTGTGGATGCGTGTGGCTTGATAGATTTCAGCTATTGCTGCAATTAAGAAGTGGCGGTGCCTGAAGCCTGTCTGAACGCCAAGTTGGTCTATGCTCGCTTTGGCTGTTGACCCAGTTTTCCAAGACACTGTTTCACCCGATCTCGAGACGAGTTTCGCATTAATGAGAACATTGTGTTTCGTCAACAAGAGTTTATTTTTTATTTATTGAAGGGGAGGGAGAGAGGAGGAGGAGAGGACATCTGGCTGCTGCACGTGGCTCTAGGGATATGCTTGAGACTTTTCTTATCAGGTTGCTGATATCTCTCAAATTTGAACCCCAAAGATTGGACATCAGGTGACCGGTTCATATCTTATTACTAGGCAACTGATGGCTAGAAGTGCTCTGCAAACTCCGAACATGCTGCACGCAGTCAAGTCAATCATCATGTATTCTCAATGCAGCATCACCAAAAGTCTGCACAATTTGCAGATTCGTATAAAGAGTTAGAGGTCAATTACTCCGTACATGTAGGTACCTACTTCAAGCAGCAAAGCACCTCCGTACTCCGTACTCTAGGTATCTTGTATCACCATCATCTTACGCTCGCCTTTTCTCGCCAGTCAAAGCCAAACCCTGTCTGCCACGCGCCTACCCGATGGTAAGCCCCTGATTGAAACATGTCAAAACAGTCTGAAGAAACATTACTAATGAGGGCTTGAATGCTGATTGTTTGATGCGGGAAGCCCAAAGGGCGCACAGCTATGGAAGCACCAATCGTTCTTTCTATCGCATGTTGCTGCGTCATAATGGAAAGCTCTGAGACAAATCATGTTTCGCATTGTGCTGTCATAGCACATACTTGTACGAAGTATGGAGTACATTTCTTTAGTGATCCGGAGATTCCATGATAGCAAGAGCTTTCGTCGTCCTGGTTGCCCGTCTTTGCATCTTCATACTAGATGTTGAGATTTTCTTCCAAGAATGCACACTAGAACCATTGTTCT
Source organism: Trichoderma oligosporum (assembly GCA_015266385.1). Classification (NCBI taxonomy): domain Eukaryota; kingdom Fungi; phylum Ascomycota; class Sordariomycetes; order Hypocreales; family Hypocreaceae; genus Trichoderma; species Trichoderma oligosporum. The sequence continues at coordinate 10,353 of JACBYL010000475.1, read as the reverse complement.
TCATCTGCTGAAGCAACCTCCCGGGAAAGACCATATCAACCAAGTCTTCGACAAGACAAGAACCGTATCTCTACGGCTTCGACGCCACCTCTCAATTGCAAGCACCGAATAAGAGCGAGTCATAACCTCAATGGCGAGAAATCGAGCATTGCGGCAGCCCAGCCTCACCAGTCTCATCTTCATGGCCGGCAAAGCATCAGCAGCTCTCTTAACCTTGTCCAATTTTAAAGGCCTGGATTCCTCAGTACCCATTCAGTGTCTCTTCGCCTATAATGCTCCGATTCGAGGGTGTAGTCCAAGCGATTTCATTGGCGACGCGAAATGCTCCGAAAGCTGCGTTGAAGGACTACAAGCAGTGCAATTTACCGTGCAATCCCTATGCGCCAAAGCCAATGCTTCCTCCAACCATCTGCTCGAACAAATACAAGCTGGTAACATCATTCAAACTCTTTGCAAAACGGGTACTGCACAAACAAGCACTACATCAGCGCACATCGCAACCCCTCCCCCAACTACAATGATAACAACGACGAAACAAACACTTCTATCATCGTCGGAGTCGCCAATCATCAAAGTAGCTACAAGTACGGCGACATCTACCACACAAACTTCTGGCATCACATCAATGGTGGCACCCAGCCCAACAAGCAAGTCAACAAGCGAAAATTCCGCCACGCCGACCTCTCAGGTGACAAATGGTCAACAATTCTCATCAAACAACGGGCCCTCAAAGCCGACGCCTCCGCCCAATACTCAACCAGGTAGCGGTGGCGGAAGTCCATTTGACTTTGTCGCTGTTGGCTTGGCAGTCAAACTCCCCGGGATTTCTACCATGATGGCTGCTGTCATCGCAATCACGGCGCTAACGTTGGCATGATATTACCAATTGCTTTTTTCTCTCTCTCTCTTTTTTTTTTGTCTATTACATGGCCTGGATGCCGGAAAATCATCAATCTTAATGTCTACATAATGAACTGGGTGGGGAGCATAGAAGAACTCTACTTAATTGCGTTGAGTTAGGATATACCTGATACAGAATACCACAACAGGACACCGAGATGTATGTATATAAGCACGACAAGGAGTAAGGTTTTCATTGTTTTATCGCCAAGCTGCGACAGGATCGCAGACACTGCAAGTACCTAATTGGCATCATTGCTTGCTACACGCAAGGCGGGTATGAGGAAAAGGAGCGATTGGATGCTAGGATGAAAAGATTCCCTAGAAAGAAATGTATTATACTTATGAATAAACTTGGAATCTCGCTGCAATCCAACCTGACATTCTGAATCCCGTTAATTTATGCTCTCTCTTCTCTCTTCTCCCATATCCGATGTAGAGTTTCGGGACCAAGGATGGATCTTAACCGCAGGCCGCCTGCGCCGGTGCGACAGCGCACTGCAAAGATTCGACCCAATAGTTACTTTGTATTCGGTATGGCTATGCCCATCAATAACTTTTTATGTTACGGCTTAATAGATGCATTCAACAATGCGATCAACTTAGTCTTCCTTCAGCAACAAAACGCGCCTTGGACTGGAAGAAGACCCTAAGAGCTGAAGATCGCGTGCAGTCAGGAACCCCTCCCCATGCTACAAGCATTTTGCTACAGCGGAAGAATTAGAAGAGGATACCCTAACGACCTATAAGTTCACCATGAACAAAAAGTTGGACATGCTCTTTTTTGGATTTCTTAGTGAGATATGCCATGCTTCTTAATGCGTAAAAATATATTGACCTGGTTTATAACTCAAGTTCAAGATTCTTTGCCCCCCTTGCCCTTTAAAAAAAAAGGGAATATAGTAATAATAACTAGCATTTTATAGAGGTAGATAAAGCTTTATAACTATATCTCTTCAATCTACTTGACTGAGTGGATGCATTATTACTCTAGTCTAAAATATTAAAATCTACTTTTATAAAGTAAGGCTAAGATATTTAAATACAATTATATAAAACATTATCACTAATTTACAGCAACAAGGCTGTATATACTGCTAATATAGTAATAATACTACTGTCTTTATTGGGTGGTGTATTAATTATCTATATGGGAATCAATAACGTATAGCTGAACTATCTACGATAGAAGCATGCCAAACTCCATAAGAGAAGTAAAAAACTTTCTTAGTGAGATATGCCATGCTTCTTATATATATAAAAATATATTAACCTGGGTTATAACTAAAGTTTAAGATTCTTTACCTCTCTCTCTTCCCTTAAAAAAAGGAATATCGTAATAATAACTAGCATTTTATAGAGATAGATGAAGCTTTATGGATATGTCTCTTCAGTCTACTTGATTGAGTGGATGCATTATTACTCTAATCCAAAATGTTGAAATCTGCTTTTATAGAGCAAGGCTAAGACATTCAAATACAATTATATAAAACATCATCACCAATTCGCAGCAATAAGACTGTGTGTGTTGATAATATAGTAATAATACTACTGTCTTTATTGGGTGGCGTATTGATCATCTACATGGGAACCAATAACGCACAGCTGAACCATCTACAATAGAAGCATGCCAAACTCCATAAGAGAATTAAAAACTGTCCATTTCCCATACTTAAATATCAGGCGCCGGTTGTACAACCTCTCTTGTTAAAGCAGCATTACATAGATCCCTTCCGACATATATCTTCGTGTGACAGTCTCGCAAACACGCAGCTTGAAAAAAAGGTGCATAGAAGGCTCACCAGCGCAGGTCTACTGGTACATTGAATCTTCTTTCTTTTTGGAATGCCTATCTATCACACTACGTGCAAAATGGCTCTCTAGCACCTTATTCTTGGCGGTAATTAAAAATATTGTAACAAATGTGAATGGGGCTAGCGGTTGAATACCTAAATTGAGCGATCTATTTAAGACTGCTTTATTAGGGAAATTATTAGGAACTTCTCCTAAATCCTCTATATAATATATTAATAAGGAAGGTCTCGCCTAAAAAACAATAGAAGCCGCGCTATCTATCCTAAACAAAAGTCCATTTGTTTAAGCTAGCAAAAGACCCTTAATATTAGCACTTCTCTTTAATATTGTGCCTTGCACTAGCGTATAGTTACCCATTTTATGACCATCTCCGCTCTTTTACTAAATTAAAGCTTTGAGCGCTATCTTGGCTTCTGACAGTTCTTAGCTTAGCCATGTTGCCATGCTAAGAACGACGTAAAGCTGTCAGATGTACTCCGTAAACATGTAGCTAGTGCGAACGCCTGGGCCGATCTTTGGAAGCCTAGTGAGAGAGATTAATTTCTAGAAGACCTATAAGGTGCTTAAAGAAAAGGAAAGATAGGGCTTATGAAGAAGAAAATACATGGTCAACGGAAGCTATAGTACTCTACCTGTTCATATTGTGCATAGAATAGTCAAATTCTATAGGGTGTTGGATAGCAAATTTGGGGTACCAGATAAGCATTCTTACATACATACCAGCCCATATCTATGAGGCCTATTCTCAACCCTCCTTGTTTTGTTTTGTTTTCGAGCTAATGTTCTACCCCCCGCGAAACAAGTGAGGCAAAAGACGTTATCGTGAAAGCAGATAAGGCAAGGTCAGCAAGCAACCCCACCAAACCTTGAAATTCCACAGCATGATCACGCAACTTTGATGTTTGATTTGTCAACCCAAAAAGCACGGAGTACTCCGTAGAGAAGTTGTATATACGGAGCTAGACTAGGGTTTCCTTCTTGGATGCCATCCTTCCAGATCACGCACGTCCTTCAACCTGCGGGGCATCGATTCGATGATACTAAGCAATCCTCTCGACATCAATCGTGGAATTACAAAGCCGTTGGAGCGATTGTTTATTCTTTGTCATTGATCAAAGCTCAGATTTATTAATTTTTATCTTATCGATATCTTCTTTAAGTAATCTTCATAGATCTTCAGTTGGGTTTAATTTATATCAGGGAATCCACCAACTCAGTCCTGTTTTCTCCCCCCCGCCCCAAAATTTCAATCAATAGTCAATTATTCCGGTCATATCCGCACGAGCGTTATCCTACGTAAATGCTAGTCTTGGTAATGCAGCTGTAAGCACTCGTGGCAAACACGCGAGGATGGAAACGGCACACTGATTCGGAGCCTTCGGCCCTAGGGTAACGGAAAAGCGGCATCCAAAAATTGACAATGGCATCCAAGAAGGAAACCCTAGTCTAGCTCCGTATATACAACTTCTCTACGGAGTACTCCATACGTTGGACATATTGATGAAGAAGTCTTCCTCCCTGCCCAATAGTTACAGAGTATAAGGAGTACAAAGATTAATGATAATACCCTTTCGACACCAACCTCCAGGCAATTTAATAGTCGACATATCAGAGAAAAATCCAATGTCGCCAGAATTTAGCTAGCTCGCGAGAGCATTTTTACGCAAAGGCTAGCCGCTTGGCAGCTACTTCGGCTCGCGAGAGCGTTGGATACCTTCCTTTTTGACTTAGTGATTTTGACATAGCCACATCAATACATGGCAACGTCTGAGATCGTGATGAAAGCATCATGTTCAATGACTGACCCTGAAAATATTCCTTTATCTTGTTCTAAAGAGCTATAATGGCCTTTAAGATTGAGGTGATGATTCAAACTCTTTTCTTTTTATATATGTCTAGTATCATTTGGGGGATGGAAGACATAGATGAATGCCACTTCCTCCCCGTACCACGAACTTTTGTGTTTGCATAGCCTAAAAATGGTGGTTTAGACTTACGTTTTCTATAAAAATGCTAGTTGTCTTATGAGGTATATGCTAAACTCTGGGGGTTTCAAGATAATTGATGGTGAAGCGACATGGTCATCAAATCGGTTTTCGCGTGATAGTGCGGGGCGGGCCGTGGTTTTCTGACTTCCCGTCGTTCGTTCGCTGGTCTCTCCATGCCGAATACGCGAGGTTGGGTACTAACTCGGTTAGGAGAGTAAGCCATGTCAAAAAGTTCCAGATGGAACCATAAGCAGTGCAGGGGCAGACACAAGCGCAGAAACAGGGGTAGACCTGGTTGGTATGTCTGGCGCAACTGCTGCAGCTCTAGAAGCTTCTGCAAACTCACATGAACAGTTCAGACATACATTTAGAATAGTAAGAATTTGTATCTCACATATTCAGTCGAAAGCAATCTTCTGATTTCTATAGATATGTGAAACATTTTATAGATGCGAAGGATTCACGATAGCTTGACCGATTTTATACAGTCTGCGCAAGGTTTATGATATTGAAACTAGGGATCACTTGCAAAATTCCTGTACTATGTCTGGGATCCTTATTAAGTGTGTATTTATGTAAACGGGTTAATATGTACTTGCTAGTCTATCCAGATGGCATACAGGCTCATGCCACTCCAATACCTCATATGCATTTGGCTGACAGTCTTGGCCTGTGAGTCAAACAGTCTATTTCCGCGGCCTGAGGCGATAAATAAAGTATACTGGGAGTATATTCTCTAGCCCGCCTTGGCTCTATGTAAGCATTTGAAGAGAGGAGAGCATTTGTAATATCTCTTTTCTAAACTTTTTTTTTTTGAATTATTCTAGCTCTTCGGGATGCTCTTTCAGATATTCAAGGTATTTGGGGTCGATCGGCATATCATACTCATGACCTTCACGCTTAAAGTACCAGATATCCTCTGTAGAGAATCCAATACCATCCACCCACGACTTGAGACCATCAAAGTCGCGGCACTTCATATCTCCACTAAATTCTGGTTGTGGTTGTACCATATCGTCATACCAGTGCCAAAGAATAGGATCAACATCTGCGTGGCAGGTGGCAATTTGAGTGAGAAAGTGTAAACAATGGTAGATGTGTTCCCAGTCATGTCGTGATCTCTCCTTGCCATGAAGGTAATGGGCACCCTCTAATCCCATCCTTATATGGTTAAGGCAATGCAGTTGATGTGTGACAGAGAGCATCACGGGAAACGAAGAAGGGTCTCCTGGCATATGAGTCACTTTGACCGGGTCTTGGCCTAGTTTTCGCACCTCATCCGCGCTGATAGTGAATGATGTGAGTTTTGAAAGCTCCCTCCAAGCCTCATCAGTTGCATTGTTTGGCCGTTGGCGGAGAACGTTATGACTGAAGAGGGGGTTGTCCTGGAAGACTGGCTGCAGGGAAAAGTCATAGTGATCAAACACAGGTGCTGATTGCCAGTCAGAAGGCGGTCCACTGAAGTTTTGACTACCTATAGGAATAGGTATAAAAAATTTTTAACTTACAGTATCCTGATGTTTCTTTTAATAAGGAATTCGTGTCCAGTTTGCCCTGTAGCCCCAACTGTTGTGGCGAATGCTGAATGAAAAAAACTGCAAGTACAGCTACAAGAATTATGAGAAGGGTAGAGTTGATAGCGATGAGAATAATGCTGCACCAGATAAGTCTGGATTCTCGAGTTCGTCCAGTGGCCATTGTCGTAAGCGTTTCAGTTGAAGATGCATCATCATCATCATGCTTAGACAGCGCAGCGTACGCCGCGGAACTCGCAAACGACGGCATGGCAGTTCACCATTACAGTTTGTGAAGCTTGAGATGAAGAAACTGGTAAGAAAGAGGTCAGTTTTAGTCATTCACATTCGGGAATCAACTTGGAGCGGGGAAAGTTCTCGGCGAACCAAGCTCCAAATGAATGTGCAGTTAATCCTTGCTGTTTCGGCGGAGACCCCTCAGAGAGGATAGACACCGGGTTTCACATTCAGAACTTTCTTACACTACACATAAGTTCTGTTTTCAAAAGTCCCATAAGATTATTGGTTCATGAACTTGCAATACCCATGCTGTTTGAGTGAAGTCACTTCTCCAACATTACGTGTATTCTCCATGCTCCGCATAAAAACTCGTTATCTAACGGGGAACTAAGGCCCTGATTCAACTCATCTAATTAGCAACTAGCCAGATAGCTAGCATACTCGTACATAAAAAAGCAGCTATACCTAGTAGGGATTTGTAGTATAAAAATTAGTCACCAATCCCATCAAGCATAAAGCAAATCCCCCTTATCAGTAAAGTACCAGACTAGCCAAGGCTATGTAAATCTCTATAAAAGGTATAGCTGCTAGCTTTTCTAGCAAATTCTACTAGTATTGGCTAATTAGCAATATATAGGAAATCCTCCATTTTTTTAAATAGCTAATTTATATTATATTATACTATTATAATTTCCTTTCTTGAATTAATAATAACAGTAATAAAGCTAATATATATTATAATTATATTGATAATCTATAGTTATATTAATATATATCTTTATATTTAATAAGCTATTAAAGTATTATTAATTAATATAGCTTAATTATAATAATAAAATATTATAATAATAAAATATATTATAAAGCTATCTTTATAGCTTTATAATTATATTATATAAAGCTTTTTAAAATCTTTAACTTAATATTAAATATTTTATTTTATATAAAAAAGATATTATTTCTTAATCTTTATAAAAATTAATATAATAACTTTATATAAAAAGAGTTTTTTAAAGTAATTTATAATTCTTTAATTAATATTAATAAAAATATTATAAATTTATTAAAATAGTAATTATTAAGAATGCATTTTTTACTTTTATTAATAATATTCAATTCTATATTAAGATATCTATTAAGTCTTAATAAATTTAATATATTAATTAAATTATAAAAGCTATTCTATATTTTTCTATTAAAAGAAAGTAATCATTAAAAACTCTTTTTAATATATTAATTATTAATTATTAATCATTAATTATTAATTATATAATAATAATATATTTAAAAGGCTATAAATTTTAGGCTAATAGTATAGCTATTTTGATGAGGCTGCCGGACCTGATGACGTTTATTTCTGATTTATCAGGCATCCACTTGCTATATAAGGAAGGAAGCTATGTGCGGTATTTTCCTGTTTTCCCCTTTCTTTTCCCTTCAATCCAGCTAGCTAGAAGATGCCTTGACCGACCTTGGATCAGATAGCTAGGCCTGATCGCTATGTGGCCTATAGCTAGTTATAGAAGACCTTCTTGCTCTAGGGGTGTTTTATGGTACAATTATCAACCCTTATCAAACTATAAGTTAATTTAAAGTAATTATTTTATTTTCCTTCCCCGATCTCTCTTATGTATTCTTTATAACCCTTACTAGCGTTCTTAATTGTTGCGATAGTGCTGATGGCAATAACTTTATTGGCTGCACTAATAACGCTGATGGCGCTAATAGCGCTAGTCGCGCTAATAGCGTTAACCTCACTAATAGCGTTAACTGCACTAAATAAATTTCATCTCTACCACTGAGTACTTCATAATAAGAAAGGTATCTTTTTATTATCTTCTTTATCAATGTGGCTAGAAAACATAAGCAAGTTATCTATCTTATTATTAAGTGGATTATAAAATAACAGTACTTTCTAAGCCTTTATTTTGCCTAGCTTAAATAAAGCCTTCAAGCTAGTTAATAAAGAAGATTTCCTATTAATCTTTAAATATAATCTTTTTATTAATTAAAAAGCTATATAGCAATGCTATAGCTATAGAGATAATATTTTTTTAATTATTAAAGCTTTATTATCTTTATTTATTAAAAGTTTAATAATTTTAATATTATAATTATTTTTAATAAAGCCTAGCTTTTTAAAAGCTTTTTTATTTTAAATAATCTTAAGGTCTTAAATATATTTAAAATAATATAAATTTAACTATATTAATATATCTTTAAGCTTTTAATTAAATCACTTTATAACTGCAATATTCTTTTATAAAATTAATAAAAAAAATCTCTATCTTTATTTATAAATATATACTTTTAATAAATTTAAATAATCTTTATGCTATACTTTAAGCAACAAGTTCAAGAAAAATAGAAGCTTAATTATTTAATTATTAATTTAATTTTATTAAAGGCCTTTAAGAATAATTCTTTAATATACTATTACTTATTTAACTTATAGGAATTTTAAAAAAATATATAATTTAATAAAAAATATATAATTTAATATATTAATTATTTAGCTATATAAAAAATATTAAAAAGCAAAATCGCAGCCTTAAAGGCAGTAATAGCTGCCTTAATAGTTTCAGTCTAGCGTTATAATAAGTAAAGTTATTTTAATATAGATGAATTTCCTCACTAGTTTCATAAACAAAAAGTCACTGGCTAATTAAATGAGTTGGATCAGGGCCTAAGTTGTTTCTTTCAATTTGGTTTGGTTCACAGCTAGGTTCTGCTTGAGTCCCACCGTGATAAAACGACATCTATTGTAATCAAAACATGGGCTTACGTATTATTCCTTGATCTGTTGTCTCTTACGAAGATCCACCACGGCGGATGTTTGCCCTTATGGCCATTGCTGTGATTTTGACTCAAACTCGCGTGCGTGGGGGGATTATTCTTTAAGCTACTCCGTAGACCCCACCGCAATCCATATCCCCACAGACAGCCAAAAGGCGGATGTAACCCCAAATCTTGCACAGCCATGCTAAAAGCTCATGCATGTCAGCAAATCCACTAGCTGCATTCAAATCACATTTGATTTACAAATACGGGGTAGAAAAAGTCTGTGCGAATAGGCCAAGATTGTGACAGGTTGGATAACAGCTGTATAGTAACAAAATAGCAATGCAGAAGTTCCCTTTTGACTTTCCGGATGACATGTTCGCCCGGGTCTAGCTAACCATAACAGGCAGCTGTAGCTGTTTTGTGGCAGCCTATTGAGTGTTTTAGATGTTTCTGAATTACTAAGTTGCTTAAGTGGCTGTTTAAAGATAGTATTGCAATACAGTTGAAACCATTCTGGTGGATCTGAACGAAAAGGCAGCATGTTGAGTTAAGAGGTGACACAGAGGTGATAATACAGACCAACATAATCCAATACCATGTTTCCGGAATTTTTGGAGCAACCACTCCTGCAGAGAGGGGTCATGCAGTTATGGCTATGGAGCACTTATGTTTTAATCCAATTTGGGAAGCTTGCGTGATAAGACTAACAGTTGGCAGGGGTCAAGAAATGCAAGAGAATGCGATATGGTGTATGGGTGGCAATCAAGTATAAAGCATGTTGAACGTCCTGCTCAAATCTTGTTAAACCATGAGCAAGGCACTGCTATCTCTCCATTGATTACCGGATCTTACGAGATCTTTCAACAATCATGCAGCTCAAAACCATTCTCGGCGCGCTGGCCTTTGCAGCTCTTGCTGTGACAGCCCCTGTTGGCAACAGTAAGTTCAAACAAACGAGGACAACGACGAGATGTTTCTCATTCGTTCCATCTCACTCTATATTTCAACAAGACTGGTAGCCTTAATGATTGTCATACTAATACGTGCTTAGACGAGCTTCAGTCTCTTGATCGGAAAGACTTCAACCGTCCCCCTCCTCCTTACCGCCCTGG
>JACBYL010000474.1:0-66896 GCA_015266385.1 Trichoderma oligosporum | reverse complement strand
TATAATAATAATTTTAATATTTTTAAAGATTATAGTATATTAAGAGAAAATTATATTACTAAACTATTTGCCTATTTGAGTTGTGATGCTAGAGAGCTAGCAATACAAGAGAATAAGCTAGCAGCTCCGAAGAGTAGAAAATTCCATAAATAGTTTGTATTCTATTTGAGAAAGGATTAGATATCCCTTTTTTATTATTTATAGGTGAGAATATGATATACTAAAGCCTTATTTGCAAAAAGGGAAAGGCTTAGTATTAGCGAGTATAGCAGCGATTTTAAAGATCTGTAAGAAGTAATGTAGGAGCGGTCTCTGACTAGCTACCCAAGACTTTCATCTAGAACACTTGCAGGCTCAGGTCAGTGGCCCAGGTCCAATGCAACGTCGATAAGCTAAAGGGCTGAATGATGCTGGTTGCCTTCCTCTTTGGTACGAAGGGAACGCTAGATAGGATGGCTAACAGTGGCGACCATGCTTTGAAATAATTGATTCTAAAAGTTCAGCTTCAGAACAATCATGAGGTATCATGATTATGTTTTCTTTCAGTTATTCTGGCGGCCAAGATATACTACTGCTAGAAGAGTTGGGCTTGCTACGGCTACCTTTCACGCCGCAACCGACTTTATGTAATTCGATAGATTTATATATACTCTGTACTATTTTTGATCATGAGGTGGCTACCTGTTTTTTTTTTTTTACAATGTTGCACAAGTCTTGCTTACTAGTCCTTGGAGCTGCACTTTGTAACGGGTCTGCTGTCAGTCAAGCAACTCTTAATCTTATTGCCAGCTTTGAGCAATTCTCATCCATTACACGTAATTTCTCCGCCATACATACCTCAAAATGCAATGACGCCTACACCGATACCGTGAGTTATATACTGATGCTACAGGCCATCCCACTGTTGGCTATGGTCATCTATGTGCGGATTCGCCCTGTTCTAATGTTTCATTTCCCACCCCTTTAAGCGATGACAGGCAAAACAGGATATGGCTGTAAATCGCGACGATTGTCATTTCGATATTTAAATGACCTAGAGTTATTAATAATCATTTTTTGCGTTCAGGTCGCATAAAAATTGCATCACGACGGACACAACCGCAACAGTCACTCTAAACGCATACCAGTATGGTATGTACGGTGGTGAGCTGGGCTTTCATCCTCGGCTGTAGCGCGACCGGCTCCTCGACTCTGATTCAGTACCTCAATGTCGGAGAAGATGGAAATGGATCGATTCTTGCTGGGCTCGTGCGTCAGCGCTAAGAGGAGGTGAATCTGTTTGATACGCCAACGAATGACCCGGCGTTGCCTGCTGAATGCAATTGAGATGGGGACTAAATGAACATATACGTAATCAAGTCGTTGGGACGAGAATTGTTAAATTAAGACTGAACACGTGTGAGTATGGTATCTTTGTGTGATTGAAGGTTCGGGATTGTTAATAGTTATGCTGCTCAACGTTAGGCTCACGTTTTTAACATCGTGTATAGCGAAAAACTTTGGAGGCTTATGTCTATTTCCGCTTTGCCATGCTTTGCGGACAGTAGCACTGTGGATGAGTCCTCGCTTGTGAAATTCTCAAAATCAAACAAAATTAGTTTGGGATGATGACCAAGCTCAGCTATGTAAAGTTTCGAATTCGAGGCCTGGCCTAACATCAAGTTAAATTCTCTGGCGTCTGCAGTTGCAGAAGATCTTGGCATCATTGGGCTTACAGTTGCAATAATAAGCAAGTTGGATCCCTCGTACATACTTGTACTTCATTTGACTCGTTCTCCGTGTTCCGTATTGAATCTATCTATTAAAATTTTAAGCGCCCTCCTAGTGTTTCATAGTTCAGCTCAGGCTGTTTCATGAGACGTCCCCTAAATACTTTGCCCCCCTAGACGCAGCGATTGGACAGGTGATGGCTTATCCCTGCCCCCTTTTTTTATTGGTTTGGTCGACAAAGGGAGCTTATTTCTAATTGCGCTTTGTACTGCATGAACAACGGTTGCTGTTTGGGCGCAGATCGGAATGACACTTATTTATGGTTTGCCAGGGGTAGATGCGTTGCATCGTGGCCTCACCCAATCAAGCATGGCATTTCTAGAGGAGGGATTCTAACGCGTTGTTGCCCCCCTGGAACACATGATTCACGATTCTTTGTGGTAGGTAGGGATGGAGCAGCGTACAAAAGGGCTTGTGCATCCCTTGTTGTTCGCTTGAACATCAGGGCATCGTTCATTACAAACTACGGAGTACATTTATATTCATTCATTCCTTTCATTTATTGCTGGCTGGAACCGCATCACTATCGTTCTTGTCTCTTTGTCTGCGACTCGCATTCACTGACCGTTCGTTATATATTTTATTTTTGGCAACGTTTTTGCCCCTTGATAACAAAGACCTGGTGTCGTTTGTTACATCTCCTCTTGAACCGTGTCCGCTGCATAACTATACTTCATACTTCAGATCCGTATACAGATATATATATATATACGCATTATCGAACTCGAGACAGTGATACAAAAACCTATAACCACAAAAAAAAACGCAACTACAAAAATCTGCTACTACAAACATCTGCAACTACAAAAATCTGCAACTACAAACATCTGCAACTACAAAAATCTCCAACTACAAATCATCATGCATTTCTCAACTGCTACCTCGGTCCTCTTGAGCCTCGCAGGCCTCGCTGCGGCGCAGCTGCCTGCTGCCGATATTGTCAAGAAGATCGTTTCCAAGGCCGAAGACTGCGCCGATACCACCGAGTGCCGCACTGCCGAGCAGGCCGCTCCTTTCATTGCTAAGAGCATGTCCGACTACAAAATCTTTACCACGCCCGAAATGGCCGCCATCATCTCTCTCATGGCCTTCGAGTCTGTCGATTTCAAGTTTAAGCACAATGTCTCACCTGGTCGCCCTGGTCAGGGAACTGCCAATATGCAAATGGCCAACTTCAATCTGCTGTATGCCCAGAGCATCGATAGTATCAAGGGTCAGGTTGCTCAGTTTACTTCAACGGATGGGCTGAGCTCGGATCAGTTGAATCATATTCTATCTTTGGTTCAGCCTGACGAGTTCAACTTTGCCAGCGGAGCTTGGTTTTACTCGACGCAGTGCGATAAGTCTGTTCAGCAAGCTTTGTGGGCAAATCCTGATACGGGATTTCAAAAGTACATGGAATGCATTGGAACAACGGTGACGGATGATCGCCTGGCGTACTTTACTAGGGCGAAGGAGGCGTTTGGATTGAAATAAGCTGGGCTGGAGGAAAATTTGTTATATATATAGCTAGTAGTTGTATGATAGATAACTAAAACCAAAAGAAGCAAAGATACTCTGCCGAATTAGAACGTCTTCTCAATTGATTTTCTTAATCCGAACCATTCGCATCCATTTATAGATTTACGGAGCATGTATATGCACCTACGTAGGCGTATCAGAAATTGGAGTATAAGCAATTTACATCCAAGAGGTCAGTGATGACAGCGTCGAGTGGGCTTAGTTTGTGCAAAAACGAGAATCCAGCTGACAACATTGCCTCGGATTGACATTAACGCTTCGGCTCATTCATCTTTCCAAAAGTATGCAACATTAAGTATAGCACGCTCTGTTCTTGCTTTAATTCCCTTTAGCTACTTCGCTTGGATCTATCATTTTTGGGGCATTTCGATTATGGATTCTGTATTCATGAGCCTGTCAAAGTAGAGCCTAATCTGCCTGGTATTATCAAACTTGTGTGTGCGGTTATACCACCCCGCGATGCGCTCTTAGTAACATGACAATAATAACTTCTTGTGAGAAACAACAGCTCGTGGCCTCATTTACTCTCCGTAATCCGGCTGATTGATCTGGGATTGACTCTATCTGAGAGGCATCAAACAATGGCTGGAAGTCATGATGTGTGGTGCATCTGTACTCGTCGGCTTGGTAACCGACAGTTGAGCATAGGCTTTCTATTCGACCTTCGACGCTCACGGTGCTGCTAAGATGTGTCCAAAACGCCAATTGTACTAAAGTATCCTGGCTTTTTAGAGAGTAAGAATGGCAAAGAACATGAAACGATCCTGATAGCTGAGTTTTGCGTCTCGACTTGCAATGCAAGTTCTCGAGTGTCAAGAGAAAACAATCATTCTGGTTTCAAGAGATCGCATATTTTCACCAGAAGAAACGACCGGTTGACTTAGCTCTCTTTACCGCAAGCCACTTTGCGTGTTTCAATTTGGATCTTTATTTTATCGTTTTTGATGAAATACTTCAGACAGTCTTGAAGAGTAGGTATATGGTTATTGCTTCCTAGAAGACATGGCACATTAGCAGATATAGTTGATATGAGTCTTCGTCACTGCCTGCATTATCTGCGGGATAACAACAGCTCCTCGCCGTAGCGTGTGCCATTGAAGCCGATGCATCGAAACCGGTCCTTCTATTGGACGGGCCACTTAATCGCTCGACCCGGCTACAGAGGCGGTAATTTATAATGTAGTGGAGAGTGAATTTATCCAGGCGGGAGATACAACCATTATTGCAACTCATCGACGGAGTGCTGCTGCAGGGAGGATGAGGCTAAACAAGGATGCGTAGGCTGGGTTGAGTATGGGACGATTGTGAAGGTTGATGGGTATGAGGAAAATTGTCCACTTCACGGAAACTGAGTAAAAAAGTAAGCAGTTTTATTGCTTGATTCATGATCAAACAGTCTGTATTCGTGTGAGATTAGAGCCAATATACAACGGTCTAAGGACGTAACCCAATAAGTATAAATCAACTCACCACTGTTTCAAATTGCGGCCGATATTCAAGTTCTCAGCCTTAGCCAAATCCTCCTCTCTCTAGTAAAAATTAGAAATATTATTACGCCACGACTGTAGCTGCTTGGAAAGAGTCCCAAGCTGCACTATTAGGAGGCTATCGCGAGCTCTTGTCATAAGCTTAGTGGTATCATCGTGGAAGGCGTTGGCCGGGGTGCCTATTTTGGGGGGGCTTCCTGTAGAGAGCAATGCCAAACTTGCGGTGACAATATGCGGCAGCTGGTTGCAGTCTCTATTACGCCACTTTAATAGGCAAGGGCCGGTGCTAGGGGCGTCGATTGTCTTAGACGAGAGCTGTGGTCGCTAGGCTCGTGGGAGTTACGAAGCTTCTTTTGTTGGGTTTGCGTGATCAAACTTGCGTGTCGTCCGCGTAATGATAAGACCAGACAATGCGGAGTATATCATCTAGAGATTAGAATTCCGAACAATACATGCACGTACTACACTCCGTAGATCCTGCGTCGATTAATCTGCTATTTCGTGTCCCAGTTTCCACTCGTTCTAGGCTTTTCTTCTTGTAGCAGCAATTCATCTGTCATTATTCGTCGATTATTGAATTATTGCTAATTGTATCTCACGTGGTAAACAAGTTTAGGAAATATTGAATTGAAATGCGGAGCTGATGTGAATGAAGGGTTAGAGCTGCGACTCGCAACAGGAAATGGTTGCAATTGTAACCCATGAGGTGGTACCAAGACTCTCATGCTCCGCATCTTCTTCCCTGACGCATCCGTTGCAAAAAGACTCTAAACTTGGTTAAATCTTTTATCTGGGAGTAATAAAGTCTTCGCTGTGCGTCTGCTCGTTCATACTTTCCGGCTCTTCAGGTTAGACATTTCTAATGCAAGAAGAGGAACAAGACGCCCCTGCTTATGCGGCACCTCCCTACTGAATGCCGTGAAACAGGATGTGTATGTGCTTATTTTGAGAATCTGCAAACTGAAAATATCGTGGACCATTCGTAGATTGGCTGCGGGAGAAGAGAGTGGGTGGAATTAAAGCCGGAGGGATTGGCATCGACGTATCATTACCAGGGCCTATAGTATTACGTACTATAAGTAGTAATTTAGCTTGGATACTATAAGTCACATCACAGCGTCCTACTAAAGTTTCTAGATCTCCTTTGAGCTCGATGTTAGTGATAATTGTTGATGTGTATTAGGAAAACGAGGATAGGCTGTGACTTGATGCTTTCATTTTTAAACTTGGGCGGCAGTGCTTCGTAGTATTGTGCATGTCTCACTTTGTTTGATTCACTTCCAGCCATTTCAGTGTAACCTGATGTTCTAGGGCAGGGACGGATCTACTGAAAGCCGCTGGCCATCTTTTCTTACGTGTCAGGCCGAAGGATATATTTCATATGAACTAGATCACTAAACTTTCTTCAATGTGATGCCAATTCGCCGGCTGCCTCTGCAACAACCACTTCCCCTGCCCCATGGATAAGCTGGTCTGTTGCTAGACGATCTTGGCAGATCTTGGCTTTCCCCACAAGTGCTATATCAGGTCACTTTCTCCTCACATCTAACGTCTCTTCCTTTGTGCCGAGGCCGGATAGAAGCTGCAGGGAGAGTAGTTGTGGGATATATGTGGCTGGCTGGCGAGCCGTATACTAGTAGATGGTAGAATAAGGCCCGATCTGTATAAGATGTCCGAACGTTACACACACACACACACACACACACACATATATATATATATATATCAAGGCAGTACCATAAATTAATAAATTAATTCCTCTGAATAGGACTCTAATATTACGGACAATGTTCTGAAGCCTAATGAATAATATGCTAGTTCAAAGCCTGCTTGTGCCCGCTCTCTTGCTTTCGGGGACTGCTGTCCAAGAGACGATTGATGTCGGATACTCCGTGTATAAGGGACAAGCACTTCCTGATGGTGTTACTAAGTGGCTAGGAATTCGATATGCAGCGCCTCCGCTAGGTGAGCTGCGCTTTGCACCTCCGCAAGATCCTCTCCTTACGGAAGGCATTCAAGATGCGACTCAGGTTAACCTCCTTTCTCACGTTACTTGAATTTTGAAGGATATCAAGAATAACGAGCTCTACAGCGTGGGAAATACTGTCTTGGGACTGGTCGTTTGCCTTCAGATAAGGCCACATCCGAAGACTGCTTATTTTTAGATGTACAGGCTCCAACTGGAGCCACGGAGAACTCTAAACTTCCTGTCTTTCTCTACATACAGGGTGGTGGTTTTAATCTCAATTCAAATCCCAACACCAATGCGTCTGGTCTGATCATAAATAGCGATTATAACATCGTGGTTGTGAGCCTCAATTACCGCGTTGGCCCCTATGGCTTCATGACGGATGGTGATAAAATCATCCCCAACAACGGCCTTCGTGACCAGCGCAAGGTCTTGGAGTGGGTGCAGAAGCACATATCCCAATTCGGCGGTGATCCGGACCATGTTGTTCTTGGCGGAAGCAGTGCCGGCGCAGCCAGCGTTACATACCACCTCAGTGCCAATAATGGCTCTAACCGGTGTCTCTTCCATGCTGCTATTGCCGAGTCTCCGTCATTTGCGACGACTCTCACGGCTGCTCACTCTCAATACATGTATACTCAGTTTGCAACTCGCGTAGGTTGCGTTGGCAAGGACAACCTCGCGTGTATGCGTAACAAGACAGCAAAGGAGCTGCAGACAAATAACTTCAACATTCCACTTCCAGGCGCCTCAAAGCCCCCTAACTATATGTGGCTTCCTGTGCTTGATAACGAATTCGTGCAGGATTTCACTTACAGGACATTTAAAGAGGGGAAATTTATCAAAGTACCAACGATTTACGGCGATGATAGTAATGGAGGAACAAAGTTCGCCCCCAAGGACACTGCTACGCTACAACAGAGCAACAATTATATCTTGGATCAATATCCTGGACTCACTTTGGAGATGCTAGGACAGATCAACGAGATGTATCTCAACCCAAACAACAGCTGTCCAGCCGTTGGCTGCTATTGGAGACACGCTAGCAATGTGTATCAAGAGGCTCGCTACATGTGTCCCGGCATGTATATTAGCTCTGCTGTGGCGAAACATGGAGAGGACGCCTGGGTCTACCGATGGAACGTCGAGGATCCCGATCAGGGAGTTTCTGGGTTGGGTGTTCCCCATACAGTCGAGTTGAGTGCTCTGTGGGGTGCCGAATATGTTGATGACGCGCCGGCGAGCTACAAGACTGGCCAGATTAACGCCAATGCTTCCTCCATAATGCAGCATTATTGGCTCAACTTTATCAGATATTACAATCCTAATGGACAAAACACTCAATCTCCTAGCAGCTATCCCGAATGGAAAACATGGGCAAACAATGCTCAAAGTCGTCTCACATTCCAGACTGGAGGCAAGGCTGAGATGATTTCTGTTGACACAGGCCTGAAGCGGCGATGCGATTTTTGGTATCAAATTGGTGTTGCATTGACCATGTAAGAGTCTTGAGGATGATGTATATTTGCGAAGCGGTTGGGTTTCAGTGAAGAATGCTTGGACTATTGGATGACATAATTGTAAATGACACAAGTAATAACATTGATAGTTTTGCGTAAAGAACTGTATAAGCTGTATGAAGTATACAATCGTAAATAAATCGGATTAAACGATAGCTATCTAGACAGATCTCACATGTCGAATCAACACTTATATTCATATGGGGAGAGAGCTAGCTGCGATGGTGACAAGACATTTAGCCGCTGATCTGTGCTCACGAATACAGATAATCTTCCCATAATTTATATAGATCGAAAGAAGAGTTTTCTTTTCATCGCATGCTGGACTTCGTTTTTGTTTGTGACACCAGCTGACTTGTACTGTACTATTCGTATTCGGAAGCCTAGGTTTTCGAGTCTTGTCATATACTGTTACCAGCTATTCTTTAGACCAACAATTTTTATAAAAAAATAAAAGCTATATAACCGATTATGTGTTGCTAAATTGGGGTTCATATTGATATTTAGGAATAATTTACAAGCATGAATATACTCTCACTGAGACGCTGCACCGCATGCACCACGATGACACGTGATAATATCAGTCCTCTCCCCGCACGCTGATTGCGTCTATCACTGAGAAACTCCAGCTTTTGGTAGTATCAGCTAGAAATGCATCCTTCACGACAGGAGTTGCAAGAGCATTTCAGGGTATAAAGCTTATCCAAAACCATCGTCGTTATGTCAAAACGCTATATGCTGTGGGTCGGAGGCAAGGAAGTGGCTGGTACTGGTGAGCCGTATGTTGCTGCTTATCGTTAAAGGTGTGACGTCTACTCTTAACATGAAGCTAAAAACCATTTGTGTAGCATAGCTATTGAGAATCCAGCGAGAATGGCTACGTTTGCGGAGTAAGAATCAGCTCTCTTTCATGAAAGCTTTAATGTTGATTTGTATCCTATTCTTATGCACAATTGCCCATCAGATGTCATTCCGCATCTATCCAAGATGTCGATGCTACCGTTCGGCTTGCTCACGACATCTTTAAATCGGGAGTTTGGTCCAAAACGCCACGGCAAATGAGAGCCGACGTGCTGGATAAGGCAGCCGATCTTCTCACCTCGAGCCTTGCCGTTCTGATTCCCCTTGAAGTCGAGCAGACAGGACGTGCGATCCGAGAGATGCAAGCCCAGGTTCCATCTCTCGTTCGGTGGTTCCGCTACTATGCTGCTGTTCTTCGCACCGAAGAGCGTCCAGTCTTGCCGACGTCGGGGAAGCTGCATAACTGGCTGGACCGGGTACCCCTTGGAGTCGTCGTTCAGATTACGCCATTTAACCACCCTCTTCTCATTGCTGTCAAGAAGCTTGCTCCTGCTTTAGCTGCGGGAAATAGTGTCGTTCTGAAGCCAAGTGAGCTTACACCGCTGACAAGCTTGTTACTGGGACCGATTTTGAAAGAAGCAGGGTTACCGGATGGAGTCTTTAACGTTTTACCTGGTCTCGGAGCTACAACTGGACGTGCTCTCGTGAGCCACTCGCTTGTGCGAAAAGTTGACATCACTGGAGGAACAGCTGCCGGAAGAGCGATCGGCTCTATTGTCGGTAATAATCTGGCACGATTTACAGCTGAGCTGGGAGGAAAGGCGCCATTGATCGTCTTTGAAAAGGCTAACCTGGATCTTGCCGTTAACGGCGTTGCCTTTGGATCCTTTATAGCAAGTGGCCAGACATGTGTCGCAGCAACTCGGATCATCATTCATAAGAGCGTCCTGGCCATTGTAGAAAAGAAACTCGCCAGTAAAGCTGAGTCAATCGCCCGGCGTATGGGCTCGCCTACAAACCCAAAATCCTCCATGGGCCCTCTCATTTCATCTAGGCAACTAGACAATGTTGTAGGCCTTGTGAATGATGCTCTCACGAATGGTGCAAGGCTACTATGTGGTGGCAAGAGAATGACTGGCAAATCTGAACTTGATGGTGTCAATTACGCTGAAGGCTACTTCTTTCCGCCAACAGTTCTAGCTTCTAGTCCAGAATGCGACATCACCAAGACAAGGATTTGGCGCGAGGAAGCGTTTGGCCCTGTTATTCTGTTAGTAAGCTTTGAAAGCGAACAGGAAGCACTTGAGCTCGCCAACGATAGTGAATTCGCGCTAGGCGCAGCACTATGGACCGATGATTTGAGTCAAGCTTTTAGAGTATCTGAGCAGGTTGAGACTGGCATTGTTTGGGTAAACACACATCATCGAAATGATCCGAGTAGTCCGTGGGGAGGAGCTTCCAGCGGAAGTGGTGTTGGAAGTGAGAATGGCATTGAAGCGTATCATGCGTACACGACGACAAAGAGTATTATTGTTAATTATGCTTCTAGTGAGGAGGCCGCGGCGGATGACTGGTTTAGAGATGATGGGGTTCAAGTTCGTTATGGTTAAGTTGGAAAATCTTAGTTTTAAGGCTATTTAATCGAGGTTATAGTCTATAGCTAAACTAAACATATGGTTTCCTCTCTGACATGTATTTTCCCTGCGATTCCCACTATTTTATATTCGCCTTCGCTTGCCTTTATGTCTTAAGGACTAAAGCATAGGCAAGGATTGGAGATGCCGGTGCCGTATATACGGCAACTCATGGTCTTCCCGTTGCTCAAACGCCTGCCGCCGGATTTCGTTGCTCCTAGGTTATGAAGGTGGCAGCCAGATTTGATCTACACGAGTAATTTCTTCATCTACCATTTTCCGAATTAGCAGATAGGGAATAAAGCCACGTTCATGTCATAAACGTGGCCTAGTGCGTGCATTGCATCGCCACTATGCGGATATTTGGCGGCGCTGCGGAGTTATTTAGCAAAGCGGCCGCCGGCCGCCTAGGTCCATATTGGTGGATTGCGGAGGAGCTCATAAGCCAGTGAGTGATATGGTCATAAACATCATTCCATATACAGCCGGGGTATGAGATTCACACCTCAGCATTTTCAATACCTTAATTTCGAGACCTGTGTTGATTTGGAGCGTTTGAGCCTGGCAATTGTGTTTAGCGGAGCGGACAATAAGCTGAGATTGGTAGCTAGATACTGTTTCCACCACCGCCTTGTTGATCGATTGGATGGTGAAAATGACAAAGAATATAAATACTGTGCTTCTAGTCTCAGTGATCTTGAGTTTTAAAGAAGTATAACACTGATGTAAAGACCTGATTCATAACAAACTACTCTTTACCATTTTTTTCTAACCATCAAGCGATTGCCCATCATATTTCCGATGCCTTCTTCTAATTTCTCTCCTAATTCTATCCCTGAGTTGAAAGGGCGAGTATACATCGTCACTGGAGGCAATACTGGCATGTAAGCCAACTTCTTGATAACCGGTTTCTCAGAAATGAACGTGATAATTAACCCACAAATATCTTAGTGGAAAAGAAACTGTCATTGGTCTGGCAAACCGCGGTGCCAAAGTCTATATGGGGTCACGTAGCGAGAACAAGGCGCTCGCTGCTATCAAAGAGATACAAGAAAGCCAGCCATCTGCTGATGTTCACTTCCTTGCTCTTGATTTGTCTAACTTCCAGAGTGTTATCACTGCGGCGAAGAAGATACGTAGAGAGGAAACTGCGTTACATGGGCTCATAAATAATGCTGGCATCATGGGTGTGCCCTACTCTGTGACGGCAGATGGCTATGAGATTCAATTCCAGGTGAGCTGTCTTGATGATTGTGGAGGTAACCATCATATGCTATATGCTACAGTGAATGGGCAAAAATAAAACCTTGTAAGGCTAATTTGGTGAACTAGACCAACTATTTATCACATTGGCTACTTACTTATTATCTGCTCCCGCTCCTGCAGTTGACTGCTCAGTCAAACCCCGATGGAACAGTTCGCCTGGCCAATCTGACATCAGATGGACACGCATTGTTTTCGCCTGTGGGTGGAATCAGGTTTGAAGAAACTGGTCTAGAGAAGGAAGCTACCATGGCGAGATATGGCCAGAGCAAATTAGCAAATATCTTGCACGCGGTGCAACTAAACAAAATATACGGCCCAATGTTGGATGAATCTCGGAATGGGGCAATTTGGTTTGCAGCTGTGCATCCCGGTCACATCGACACGTAGGTTTTGATGGCCCTCACTCTAGTTGGTTAGAGACTAATAAAATCAAGCGACCTAAATACGCAGGCCACAGGTACTGCGCCAAAGTTCATCCTTCGTGCCGTTACGCCCATAATGCGATGTGTCGGCATCTTGGATAAGCAGGAGAGGGGAGCCTGGTCCTCGCTCTTTGCCATAGCTAGCAACGACTTCAAGAAGTCAGATTCGGGTGCATATATTGTGCCTTACGCAAAGATTGGGAAACCGAGCGATTATGCACGAGATGAGAAACTAGCAGAGAAGTTATGGAAGTGGACTGATTCGGAGCTTCGTGGTAAGGGCTTGTTGGAAGAGTAGTGACCAATAAGGGATATGGGAACGGGGAAACTATTACAAAGATGACCTGATACTTTTCTCTTATACGACAAGAGTTCTCTGTCGCTGCATTCCGGCTATCCGTTTTTGTCGATATCATGATTATATATGCGAATCTCTTGTTACTTTAAGCGTTGGCTAAACATAGCACGACCATGAGAACCGGGGGCCAAGAAGATCTCTACGATTCCATCCAATAGGAAGAGATAAAATCTTGCAAGCGAGCCAATAAGCGATGCATTTATCGATTCTATCGATCGAGTTGGAGAATCTAGTATTTGCCGGAATGCAATAGAAGCCGAGTCCGGGACGGCCCCACAACCCTAAGTCCGGACTTCTAGACCATATCCAAGCTTGAATTTCACTTAAAATTTCTCCTCATCAATAGTAGAGGCCCTTTTCGCCATATCCAATCGGCGCATTGCAGGACTGGACCATTGTATGAGTAATAGCTGAATATTCCGTTTATAACATTAGGCTACAGATGAAGACAGCCAATGAGATCCCGGAAGTCCCTCAAAATAAAGCTGGCCGCCGAAAGGTGAAGACGGGATGCCAGACTTGCAAGTATGTGTATTATTTGTTATTATATAGCATATATTCTGTTATATAACCATCTTTACTAACACCAAGCGCGTAGAAAGCGTCGTGTGAAGTGTGATGAAGGGAGGCCAGCGTGCCAGCGATGCGTCTCAACTGGCCGTGTTTGTGATGGATATGGGATATGGGGCGGCGGAGGAAATGACTACGGTAGTTCCGAGCGGGCCTCGTCTCATTCTCCTACCTCTTTAGCCCGCAGCACGAGGATGCAGAATGTCATCGTCATGTCGCAGAGGGATAGGGTCGCTGGCAAATCGGCGAGCATCGGATTCGAGTACTTTCGGAGATACACCACCACCAAGCTTCCTGGCCTCTTTGAGTCTGGCTTCTGGGACTCTCTAGTGCTTCAAGCAAGCGAACAAGAACCAGCTGTCCTACATGCTGTGACAGCACTAGGGGCAGCTCACAAGAATGAGGAGCGCATCTCGTTAACCGAGTATAACAAGGCGATTCACCATCTTCGACAAAGCCTGAATCGTTCCGATAGAGACGCCCTCCGAGTGTGTCTTATTACCTGCATGCTCTTTGTATGCATCGAGTTGCTAAGAGGTGGCTTCAAAGCGGGACATGCGCACCTCAACAATGGCCTCCGCATTCTCCGTGATATTCAGAGGCGTGAGGGAATTACATCTTCTGACGGAGCCATCATCTTGCGATCACACTCAGAATCCATTGAGGACACGCTTATCGAAGTATACTCACGCTTAAATGTACAGGCTGCGTTGTTTGGCCAAGTCTCCGCGTATTTGCTCTTTGTAGGAGAAAATGCTCAAATATCCGCGACATACAATATACCGGCAACGTTTTCCTCGATGCGAGACGCTCGAAGCCATCTCGATGCTCTGATCAATGGTTCATACTATTTAGGACAACAAGCCAGTCAATTAATATTAGATCAAAGGCCCATCTCAAAGAGGTTATATTTGGATCAAGAACGCCTGGAGTTGGCATTAGCGAAATGGCTTCGCAGTTTTGACTCTAGCCGGGAGGCGTTGACTGAACCAGCAACTTGGCGCTCAAAATTCGGTATACCTATGCTACGTCTCTATCATACCATGGCAGCGATCATGGCGGCCACTTCCCTACGTGGTGTAGACGAAATGATTTTTGATAGCTACAACTCTGATTTCTCGTCACTACTTAAGCAAGCGGTTGAATTGTGGAATATGATGCGGACTGAATTAAAAAGGGCTATTCGCACCGGCGGCGCTAGGATACCAGACATCAATTTCACCATAGACATGGGCTTTATAACACCCCTTTATTATGCCCTTGCCAAATGCCGCCAGCCAAACCTTCGAAGAATGATGTTGAAGCTGATCAAGGAGATTCCACATCGTGAAGGCGCCTGGGATGGACATACAGTCGTTGACATGGGCTGGATTCTCATAGGCTTAGAAGAGGGAGATATGTACAAGGGCATTGATATTATACCGAGTTATGACCTACCAGATCCGTCGGCGGCCGACGCGTTACCGATTGTGCCAGCATCGACGCGGCTCAATAACGTTAACGTGGCGCTACCGGATTTTGTAGGCGGCAAGGCGACTGTATCCGGTAGGCTATTTAAAGGAGATGGACTATGGGAGTCGAAGGTTGTGCAGTTTGATGTGGAATTTGAGAGGTTAAATCCTGTCAATTGGGAATGTGCTGATGAGTAGAATGACAATTACACGTAATACTTCATGGCGATCTAAAACAAGGATTATTACTTAAAGTTATTTTAACTGACAGGCATCTTTCTTTTATAGAGTGTAAATGTATTTCAATTATTACATTTTGGGAACTCTGTACTGGCATTGGGAGATCTAAGCAAGACCTCTGCTTGTTGGACATCTATCCTTGGGCTTGTTAAAGGGAGGATTTTTTAATATGATATACATAAATAAGACACTGATATAGATGTTAGCCTAGCGACATTTCTTCGGCACCTGCCTGGCATCCATATATCTTTCTGATGCTTAATATATTCAGCTGGCCCGATAAGACGTGCTGGTGGGGGTCTTATGATCCAGCCTCTGCGGTCATCGTTCAATACTGTAGTGGCGCACCCTAATAGAGAGCCATCACCGCTTGAAGATTGGGGGTATCGAATGTGATAGGTCAAAGGTTACGAAGGCATGCGTGTGTACTGGTTTTCTAGAAGCTGAGCTATCCACACGTGGCGTAAATGCCATGGCCACTCGTTAATTCCTAGTCTGATTGATTGTTATTTGAATGTGCTTCATGGTGGCGAATGACTTTTGCGTTGATGTGAAACATTGGCCTCCGTGTCAAGAACTCTCATATAAACCTCTGTCCGTCTGTGAATGCTAACAAGAGGGCCCTCACAAGTGACGCGTCGCTGCGCATGCTTAGTTACACGAAGTCAACAATGAACTACAGTC
Organism: Trichoderma oligosporum; assembly: GCA_015266385.1. Taxonomy (NCBI): domain Eukaryota; kingdom Fungi; phylum Ascomycota; class Sordariomycetes; order Hypocreales; family Hypocreaceae; genus Trichoderma; species Trichoderma oligosporum. Next base: position 51,203 of record JACBYL010000474.1, on the reverse strand, counting down.
CCACATGGCTGAAAAGTCCCTATCCTACCCTTGCAGAGACGAATCACGGAGGTCACCAACATGCGACGGCGTAATAATAGCCTATAATAAATGGGAGAATCAGCAAGCGGCGGCTTTAACGCCTGGTTCTTCCCCCAACTTGATCAGCGCTTACTATGGCAACATTACGAGAAGTGACGGAGACCGATGTTCGACAGTAAACTAAGAATTTGTTGTTCGTATAAGATTAGGGAGATGTTTCGTAGAGTTTATTGTGATTCAAACGTGGGGGGTGAGTATCCCTTCAAGGGGCTAATAATCGTCTACTACCTATTACAGACATGGGCCATCGAATTACTTGTAGTGAAGATGATTCGATTCAAACATACCAGCTAGTATACTATATAACCCCACAGAAGAAGCCTCAGAATGCGGGGGGAAACAGATTAGATACCCCCATCTATGCCCCCATCGTTCAAACGGTCAAACGGGGAACTTCTTCACATGAAGCTGAAGCCCCCCACGGACACTGCCAAGTTCCTCGCCATCTCAAAACTTCTCCACACGCCTTGATAAGCCATAGCAAATCGGCAATCAACTCGCCATGTTTATGTACGCGGACCGTCGGCCAACTATCAAACGGCCCATAGTAAGGGAGTATTTTTATCTTGCTTTTGTATTAACGGTGTGGGGGAGAGCTTCTTTTCTTCATCATATCAACCCCCCACGTGAAGATGAAATGATGCTTCTTTGTAGCGGCAGCTCTCAAAACATACAGGTATATTAAAAGAATCGAAGAGCCATGTGTCATTGTACATATCCGAATTTAACATCGAGATAACAGCCTTGCGTCTCACACCAACTGCATCTCTTTGGCGATATCGAGCACCCTGGTAGTGACGCATGCCCTTGTTATCACCCCCCCTGCTCTCCTCAGATTATCTTTCTTGCAGCAAGGACAGTGCAACGAGACGTGTCGATAGACAATTGATCTCTGCAGTATTCGCAGCGTCCGCAGTACGCAAAGAATCCGAGACGGACCTAGCCTCAGATCGTCTTTACGTCCATAAGCCAGCATGAATTACCAAGATGCCAACGAAAAGAGCAAGAGAGATCTGCAGACCGTGTCTTCGTTTCGTCATGGAGCGGCGAGCGGTATATTGCAGGATTTTGCAGACCCGGAAGTCCAGAATGAGGCCGAATCAACGCATAAGGGAGAGTTTGGCACGAAGCGTGACCTTGTGAGTTGCTGCATACCTATCTATCTATCTATTTTTGGCCGTTTTTTTTCTTCATTGTGATGGCTTATTTGGCTGACTGAGCTTGGAATTAGAAACCTCGCCAGGTGTCTATGATCGCCGTGGCTGGCACCATAGGTACCGGCCTTTTTCTGGGATCCGGTGCTGCTTTAGTAAACGGCGGCCCTGTAGGTTTCTTCCTCGGCTATACCATTGTTGGCTGTCTGGTTGGCATGATGATGTATTGTCTTGGTGAAATGTACGTTCCGAGTACCGTCGATCCTTCTGAAAGTTGCATTTCCTTTACTAACTATGAACTTATAGGTCTGTATATGCGCCAAACATTGGCGGCTTCATAGAAATGGGGAACAAATACATCGCTCCGGAAGCAGGATTTGCCATGGGTATCAACTATATCTTGCAGACCGGCCTAGCCATTCCTACAGAAATTACGGCCACTGCTGTCATGATCAGTTACTGGGATCATGTTCAGGATCATGTACCAGCCTACATTGCGGCCTTTCTTGTCCTCAGCATCGGCATTAATCTCCTTGGAGTAAAGTACTTTGGTGAGATCGAATTCACATTTGCTACCATCAAGGTTTTGATGCTCGTTGCTCTCATCTTATTCGGTTTAATTGCCGACCTTGGCGGTGTCAACCACGTATACACTGGTGGCCGCTTTTGGCGAGAAGAGCCTTTTAATGATACATTCGCAAATTTGACACCAGTCTCTCTTGCGCGCTTTCTTGGGTTCTGGAAAGTTCTGACACAAGCAGCCTTTGCGTTTGGCGGTATTGAGGGCATAAGTGTGCTGGCTGGTGAGGCTCACAACCCTAGGAAGACTATGAGGATGGCCGTCAGGACAGTCTTCTACCGAATTGGTAAGTAAAAAGACTTAACAAGTAAAAGGACATAGGATTGAGGAAATTTTACTGACTTATTGTACAGTTGGGCTTTATCTCCTCACCGTATTGATGATCTCTCTCAATGTCAGCCAACATTCGCCGGCGTTGCTAGATGCTGTCTCACAAGGCGGCTCGACAGCTGCCTCTTCCCCTTTTGTAGTCATCTGTAAGCAGACTGGCGTCAAAGTTCTACCAAGCGTAATTAACGCTGTAGTAAGTAGCGGATGATACAGGTTTATAAAAGAGCTTTTGCTGACAATAGAAATCAGGTCATGACGTCTGCCCTCTCATCATGCAATGAAAATATCTTTGCCGTGGCGAGAACGCTACTGGCACTGTCCCGTCAAAGTAAGGAAATCATCTCAAATGAACCTTTGTAAATAATATTTACTTCAAAGGTGCTAAACAAGTGCAATTTAGAGTCTATGCCCAAATGTTTCCTAAAAACGAGCCGCCTTGGTACGCCATACTGGGGTGTTTTAGTATCCTTCTGTTTTGGACTACTGGCTTTCCTGTCAGTCTCCAATGGCTCTGATCAAGCTTTTATTTGGCTCTCAAATTTGTCTGGTAAGTTATTAATGACTCTCTTCTTACAAGTATAGATATCATGCTGACACCTCCGCAATTTTAGCCCTCAGCAGTTTAATCGCGTGGATCAGTATATGCAGTTGTTTCGTCCGATTTTATCGTGCCCTAGCAGCTCAAGGCATTGATAGAAGGAATCTTGACCTTCGAGGATGGTTCCAGCCATACATGGCATGGATTTGCATCTTTCTCTTTACTATTATCCTGTTCTTCAACGGTTTTCAAGCCTTCATTCATAAATTCTCCGTCTCTAACTTTTTTGCTTGTTATATAACATTACCAGTGGTTGTCTTATCTTTCTTTGGATTTCGGTTCTACTTATGGCGGACTGGTAAAGCATATGGCCTGACCAATCTCATAGAGATCAATCTCGGCAATGGACCAGCCAAGGCTTTACGGGGGACGAGGTACGATCTTGGGGCATAAGTATAATGCTGCGAAACTGCAGGAATAGTTGGGATAAATGAGATAATATATTATCAATCTATTCATGAATGCTAGGTATATAATTAATTCAGTCCCTTCACGAGTTTCCTTTAAATCACAAAACTATTAAAGAGAGTGAAAGTTTGAATGAGTATCTAGGGTTATATCTCATTTGTTCTATGCTGAAGTTACACATGAAGGAGCGAAATCCCTATTTCAGCCATTATCCTTTTTCTTTTTTCGATCTGAGGAAGACCCTATAGTGTGTCCGCATATATTAAAACATACTAGGGCGCGGTGGCTGCCAACAAGAAATGATTCATCAGTGATAGAGACTGTATCTATGAATGAATAATTCGGGGAAAAGTCGGTGTTATCACCAAACTCATTTCCGGCTTGGCATTCCCTACCAATCTACTCTTTCTTTTTTCAAGCTTTACTCAAAACCAGGCTAGGCAAATGAAGAATACTGTCTTTTACACAGTATGTGACTGTGGTTCACGAAATTCTTAATTATAGAAACTTCCCCGCTTCCTCAAATCCCAATCGTGTTACGGCGCTTGACATGAATTGGGCAGTTCGTTATCAGTAGTGGAAGCTGTGGATAGTCTTGGAAAAGAAGCTCCACCATATGCAATCTGTACATGTAGTCATACGTCACAATCTCTTTGTCAATAGAAGCTATTAGCCGGTGTTGGGATTTGGTGGCCAAAGAAAGACGAAACTGAGCTCGCTTGCAGCTCCAATCTCAGTTGAAAGTCGATATAAGTGCCGACATTGCATGTACTCAGTACGTTTCAATAATACATAGATCATAGATCCGGATCTGCTAGATCTTTATTGCACCCCTCAGATCTTAAAACTCTTAGATTCAATACTGTTTACTCCGTAAATGAGGGGCAAGGCGTGCAACAAAGGCGTTGTGACGGTATGACGCTGACTGGGGTTGCAGCAATTTAGCCATTCCAGGGGTATGAGTCCGCATGCCGTAAATTGGCAATGCACCTCCCCTCTTGGTCCGAGACATGCTCATCACAATCAACGGCATCAACGGCAAAATGTCTCACGATATAGAACACTGATACGGAACATGAATTCCGGTATGGATCTTTGAGTTGTTGGTCCGACGGTTGGTGTGCTTGGTGATAAGGCGCGGCGATGTAACATGAGGAAGTGAAGTGAAAATGAGACCTCTGAGGACTGAGGGGGGTTTGCGAGCCGTCGGCATAGTTAATGGATACATATGAAGCATTGATAACGCCTTGAATGTTGTAGACCGATCTCCATGTATCTCTGCTTGTTGCTAGTATAGTTAGAGTTTGTGATATCATGGCACCACTAACCAGAGCCTTCGCGGTTGTGAGCCTCCTGTATGGACTTGGTGCCATCTCGCAGGCTCAAGCCAGTGGGAATTCTTCCTTGGATCCTCTAAGCTACATCGATTTGCTCATCGGCAGTAGCAATGGTGGCAACGTTTTCCCAGGAGCTACACTCCCATTTGGGATGGCCAAGGCTGTTGCGGACACAAACAGTGGCAGCAATCAAGGCGGATTCACATTGGATGGCTCATCTGTCACTGGCTTCAGCGTTATGCATGACTCTGGCACTGGAGGTTCACCCTCTCTGGGCAACTTTCCACTATTCCCTTACACATCTTGCCCAGGTGGTGAGGTTGACGGCTGTGCGTTTCCCAAGCTTCAACGTGTCAAGTTTGGCAGCTTCTCCAACGAGAGTGTTGTTGCTAAACCGGGATACTTCGCCATAACGCTTAACAGCGGTCCCAAAGTTGAGATGACAACGACACAGCATACCGCACTGTTCAAGTTCACGTTCCCTAATGCTGGTCCTGACGACAAGCCGCTTATTCTTCAAGACTTGTCTGATCTTTCGGATTCGCGACAGGACAATGGTACCGTGAATGTCGACGGGAAGACTGGTCGCTTTACTGGCAATGCTGTCTTCGTTCCCAGTTTTGGCAGTGGCAGCTATAAGCTATACTTTTGCACAGACTTCTCCGGTGCTGACATTTATGACAATGGCATCTTTGCGAATTCGCGAGCCAGTGCTGACGTCAAAGAACTAACAGTCTCGCGTTCTATCAATGGTTACCCGTTGCCTGGAGGCGCTTTTGTCCGCTTTGCTAGCGCTCAACAACCCATATATGCTCGAACTGGCGTCAGCTTCATCAGCAGCGCGCAAGCATGTTCTAATGCAGAGAACGAGGTCCCTGAGTGGGATCTCGACAAGTACGCCGATGAGGCAACCAATATCTGGCGAAAGAAGATATCCCCCATTACCATTAAGGCTGGTAATGGTGTGAGCGATGAATATATCACATCGTTTTATTCAGGCATTTATCGTACACTGGTTAATCCGCAGAATTACACTGGAGAAAACCCTTTCTGGAATGATGGCGAGCCGTACTTTGACTCATTCTATTGTATCTGGGATTTGTTCCGCTCACAGATGCCCTTTATGACTATTCTGGATCCTGTAGCTCTTACGGAGCAGATTCGCTCGCTGATATCCACCTATGAGCATGTCGGCTGGCTACCTGACTGCCGCATGAGTCTCTGCAAGGGTTTCACCCAAGGTGGTTCAAATGCCGACAATGTCTTCGCAGATGCCTTCCTTAAGGGTCTCAAAGATGGCATTGACTGGCAAAAGGGTTACGAGGCTGTCGTTAAAGATGCAGAAGTAGAACCCTATGATTGGTCTAACGAGGGACGGGGAGGCCTCGACTCGTGGAAGAGCCTTAATTATGTCCCTGTTCAAGATTTTGACTACAAAGGCTTTGGTACCATGACTCGTTCCATTAGTCGTACTCTCGAGTATAGCTACAATGACTTTTGCATCTCCCAGATTGCTGCAGGCCTAGGTAAGAAGAAAGATCAGGAGAAATACATCGAGTCCAGCGGCAATTGGCGAAACCTGTTCAAGGCTGATCAGACTTCGTTCTTCCGAAATGGTACCGACACGGGCTTTACTGGATTTTTCCAGGCCAAGTTCCTGAATCAGACTTGGTTCACGCAAGATCCTTTGATGTGTAGCAATTTAGATTCCTCGAGCGTGTGTTCACTTCAAAATTCCGGCGCTGAGACCTTTGAGAGCAGCACTTGGGAGTATGGCTTGTAAGTAGCAAAGATTATTCCTCAGATTGCATCTTTTTTTTTTTTCTTTTGTGACGATTCAACTAACTTGTTTGAACTATAGCTTTGTTCCACACGACCAAGCTAGCCTGCTTAATCTCTACGGTGGTCCGGACTCTTTCGTTGATCGTCTCTCTTATATGCACGATCAGCAGATTTGCTATATCGGCAATGAGCCATCTTTCCTTACTGTCTTCCAATATCACTATGCTGGTCGTCCAGCTCTATCTGCCCAACGGAGTCACTTCTATATCCCCAAGTTCTTTGCTCCTACGCCAGATGGGCTGCCTGGCAACGATGATAGTGGCGCCATGGGCAGCTTTGTTGCCTTTTCTATGATGGGCTTATTTCCCAACCCTGGCCAGGACGTCTATCTCATTATTCCACCCTACTTTGAGAGTATCAGCATCAAGAGTCCGGTGACGGGCAAGACTGCCACTATTCGCAACGTTAACTTTGACCCAACCTATAAGAACGTATTCATTCAGAAAGCTACTCTGAATGGAAAGCCTTACACTAAGAATTGGATCGATCATAGCTTCTTCCTTGAAGGAAAGGAGCTTGTGCTAACTCTAGGTAGCAAGGAGAGTTCGTGGGGTACTAGAGTGGAAGATCTTCCGCCAAGCCTTAGCCCTTATAATAGTAGCAGTGTCGTTCATAGCTCTTCTCCAGCCAAGAGGTCCTATCAACCGCGTTTTGATCGCGGGAGTATGGGCATGTTTCACTGAGTAGGGTTGTGTAATGATGATACAGACTAGCAATCTATAAGGATACATATGATATCATATGACTCATTACATAGCATCTCAAATTCCTGTGGCTGTATGTGAGGTTCTACACAGGCCTCATATTTTAAGTCTCGAAGAAAGAGTATATACGCTCAAAAGTGATAAAATAAAAACAAGTCATTGCTATTTTCATTCAAGCAACGAATGATCTAAAAAGCATATCGCCAGATGTTTTTTTGCGCCTTATTAACAAACCCATACGCCGACAAACCCAGAGCCTTGCTTTAGCTCCCATTTACCAAACAAACATCTGCTCAAAGAGCTCAACATCAGTGTGGACCTTTCTCGTCTGCTTAATCACCGCCTGCCGTGTTATATCAGCTAGCTCAGCTGGACCGCAGACAAAGACGGCTGCTCGACCTTGAGATTGAGTTACAAAGTTGTCGACCAAACTATGAATATCAGGTCGCATTCGCTTGAATCTAGAATCCGAAGTGCTGTTGTTTCCTGCTTCCATAGCCTTTGATGTAGGAGTAGACGTTCCTGACGCTCCTGATGTGATGTAGAACTCCATTTCAAACTTGGATGCTGCTAAAGCAGTTCCTTCGGTGAGCCTGAGATCGTTGGCGAGCACATCTCGAACAAAAGCCTCATCTCGTGCAGCCCAGGCTAAATGCACATTGCGAGATGTTTGAGACTTGCTTTGGTCTTCAGATAACATGTGCAGATATGGTATGATGGTAGTGATTCCGCTGCCGCCAGCAATAAAGAGAACATCATCAAAGTGATCGAAGCGAGCAGGCGTACCGTAAGGACCTTCTAGGAGAACCCTGACACGGAGCGGCCCGGATTCGCCCTTTCTAATTAGTTTGTCTCGCAATCTGCGAGTCATTCCATCGCGAGGACGAATCAAAAAAGTCATATAAGAGTCGCCACTGCCGTTTTCAGAGCTTATTTCAGCAACACGAGGAGATCGTGTGCCTGCCTCCTTGTCGCTTCGTTGATCGCTGCTGTAAGATAGAGTCTCATCAACTTGCTTGGTTATTCCGGCCAGTGTAAAGGGATGGGTCTCCCAGAAGCGTAAGCCAGGAAAGTATAGGAAATAATAGGTTCCAGGGATTTGACTGTTGGACCAGGCCACGGATGGCTGGACTTGAAGCCGAATCATACCCGTCTCTTCGCTGTAACTGGCCAATGCAAGAGTGTCTTTTCCGAAGAACGTCTTGTAGTTCATTACAAGAACACGCAGCAAGCGAAGAAGATAATCGCCAGCCCACAGACCAACGCAGGCGTACACCCATACCAAATAAATACCTTTGAATTGACCCTTGATGTGACTGAACATACCATTAGTTTAACTAAAAATGCTTATCCAGAGTAAATAAGATGACATACTTAAACAGGGCAGCGAGAAAAATAGCTGAAAGAGCAATGTGAGTGACCTTGAAAAATTCGTAGATTCGCTGGCGTATCGGGTCAAGAGCAAAGACTGCTGAAATACCCAATGCAGTGGCCATCTAGATTCTCTGTCAGTATAATATATGGAACCATTGGATGCAGAAAGAAAAGTTCACCTACCAAGATTCCGTAGGTGAAAATCGGATCGGTGGATAACTCCTCATGATAGCCTGCCCATCCTTGTTCTGTGTTCCTGATATCAGCATCATTTTCTTTGAGACAGATTGGCTGAGTGTATAATTACCATTGACATAATAGGCTGAAAAAGCAACCCCGTGGATAACACCCTCTATAAGCTGGACCGAGGCTATCCAGCGATGGAACATATTGAATGTCCGAAAGTTCCATCCAGTGAGATGGATCATGAAGTTGGCTCTTCCACCAAACAAGAAAATGAATGGTAAATCGGCGGTCATCATGATGCCTAATCGATCGGCAAGAACTCTCAAGACCTGTCCTGGAACGGTTTTGTAGCTAATACCCAGGTTAGCATGATGGCTTTATTGATCAAAGCAGAAAAATATAGCACCCACTAAATGTTATCTGGAAAGACATGATAGTGGAACGAAAGCATAAATATATGGACGATGATGTAGCCAGCAATGACTAGTGTCTGCAGGCGAAGGGGGATAGTGAACCATCCCAAGGGCTGATGGTGATGGTATGTAAATGTAGGCGCCATCATGAGATTGCGATGGAACCACCCTTTTACTTTGGTCGAAGTATTGTTCTTTCGCACCGGCTGACTAGAGCGCTTCACTGGAAGGAAGGACAATGCGTGGCTGATTGTACCTATGAGTAACACAGATCCCCAATAACCATATGTGATCCATCTATCAAATCTTCGTTAGCACAAATTCCAAAGCAACCTCGTTTCATCTTGGGGTCAATTATTACCTTATGCCACTATTGTATACAATGTTGGTCCAGTAAGTGTTGACGGTTCGGTGACATTGGTTCCAGTTCGCCTTCGATGGCATGGACACGACATCTACGACAGTCTTCTGCTTTTGCTCGACAGTTGGGAGACTATCGATATACGCTTGTGTCACATTGGAAGTTGTGCTTTCATACGTCTTAAGATTGACAACTTTGGAAGACTTCTTGCACGTGAGAGCCCACCAGGCGACGCCAGGTGCCACGTCTTCCTCTTTACAGTGGTCCCAAATGCAAAGATATGTTGAAGTGACACGCAAGGGGTGAGTGCAAAGCGTCTCCTCCGTCACGTTGGTGGAAGAGAATTTGGTCTTGAGCAGGGCGTAGTAGCAAGAAGCACCGCAAACCTCGTGTGCGAGTGGTTTGGAAGCTTGAACACAAGCAGCCAAGAAGAGGCACAGTAGATAGGATATCCGTGACAGCATCTTGTTGTCTTTGGTCCAGTCGGGGTGGTCTATGGCGGGGGGAATTCTGAAAGCCGGAGAATCAAGTCCATTGAAAGAGGGAGGGCCCCAAAGGGTCATGATATATGCGCCAAATCGACTTCAACGACGAATTTTCCCAGGCCTAGAAGAGTATCCACACGAAGTGGCCCACGGGCGGGCTCATGGAAGAATTCTTCAAGCCAATATCCAAAGCGTCAATAGCTTGGCAATGACACTCTTTTCTTCCAGGATCTGATAACAACTTCAACCATTCAGTGTACTGCAAAATACCCTCATTTTCCAAGGAATCCACATTTCATAGAAACTGGAGCTCTTGTCACGGCTTAGACGTCACATACTTAGTCGCGAAATGCGTCGGAGTCGGGTTCGGAGCAACATGGGTTAAGGCTGGGCGAAGGTAGGGGATACCTAGCTCAGATCTCAACAGCCGGAACAAGCAATCATATTGTGTGTACGAAGTATTCACAAGTACAGTACAGATTGGCTATCGACTTTTTCCACCAGAAGATGGCTGCGGAGACTATGTGGGTTGAAGTTTTCTAAGCCTGTGTGGGGACAAAGTTGAGAACAAGCATATAGATAGCCACACCTTCCTGACCTGTCAAGCCTGTCATGCCTTTATTTCTGATCATGGGTTATTCAAACAAGACTAAAACGAAGCCCATTGCTCTTAATAGTATGGCCAATGTAACAGTAAGACGAATTGATATCAGTAGAAGATACAGGATACGAAACAGCAGAAGTCGGCCATGTAGGCTACCATGCTTTCTTCCATCTTCAAGACACAATTTTTTTGTGAAGAGATTTCTCCTCAGATAGATTTTTGTGGCACCTCTCTGCGCAATAAATGGAACCGCCGACTTCGCATGCAAACTATCACGGCTTTAAGGCAGACTATGTGGGTAGAATTGAGAAACGAAACCAAGGAAGTGGAGTGATGATTCCCACTAGAGATTAGATGGATTGATAAGATGATCAGATAAAAATTTTCACGAGCTACTGCATCGCAAGTTTTTCGTCTCCTCATGTTGTCTCCATTGAATTGGCTCTCCTGATTGGCCTGCTAGGTCTCAATCGGGTATTTCTTACGTGAACGGTACGAGTATGCCGAGAAACGAGCCCACAAGAGCCGAAAATGCCTCGACCTCTGTATCTTCAAAGCACGCCATTTATAATGACTTGATAACTTGTCCCAACAAAAGTTTGCCTTTCTCCATATAAAGCTACTGCATGAGCATGAGTTTCACCAAATTGAGCCGAAAGTCGCCCGATGAATTGCAGCATGGGGAGGGGGGAAAGAGTCCGCGATCTGGACAACCATGGACAGAGCAGAAGAATCAATAGACCTTCTTTTTTTACCGTTATACTAGTTTGACTTACTTAGGGTGTGATGCTTTCAAGCTACAAGTATAGTTATTGAGATCAGCTACGAGCAGCTTCTTTCATAATAATTCATAAAAATCGTCGCTAGGTACGGAGTAGTCTATATTAAGCAAAGTGTGAATATACAAGACAAAATAACCAAAACCTCTCTAGCCATTATTGTGACCGCACTAGCAGGGGCCGCTTATATGCCTACAATAGGGAAGAATGCAGTGAAAAAGAGGAGGGCTGCAGCTGGTATCAGATACCAAACAGCTTCAGAAAGCTGATGAACTTGTATGCCATGCTATTCAGCCGCTGTCCTTCGTATTTCTTGAAGTCATGATGATGCTCGCGGCTGATTTCAACACAGCTTGAAAGCATCATCACACCCTTTAATTGAATTGGCTGCTCTCCGTAGATTAAAGTAGTATTAGGCTATATAATACGGAGTATAATATAAGGTAATAGGGCACTGTCACTTGCCAACGTCAACCGTTAACTGCCGGTCGGTTCAATGTTGGGGTCTTTGTCGGGATTTAAAACCCTTGCTGCGATGCTACGCAGACCGCAACGGCGAAATACCTGTCACAAGTTCTTATCTACTTACCTCTACATAGGCAGCATTGGTACGGCGACCTTTTGTAGTCTATTGAAGTACGAAGGGTACTACACCTTTACTCCGTGACAATCATTATGAGAGAGACTATTGACTGGAGCCTCCGAATGCCGCAGCAGATCGATAACGTTGCGATGGGAATCTTGGCGGTGCCCGAAGTCAAGGTTTCGCCGAGCTCGCCCGGGTTTTATTCGCCTCGGTTACTTTGAAACGTTTTTGTTTCTGAATGAATAAGCGCGATTGCTACGGAGGAGTCTGCTGCGTTTCTTTGGACATAGGAGCATGCAAACAAGTCCGTATATAGAAATATAAGACGGAGAAAACGGCACCGAATCGTGGATCTAACCGAAAAGTCCCGTTACATGGCTGGCTCTTCAGTGCTGGTATTTGAAACACTGGGACACGTTGCAATCGTTCAAAGCCGACGCAATCATCGGGCCGCTGACTCCAACTTATCATCAGAATTTCCCATTGAGGTGCCCGTAGCGCATTAGGTTGCAACAGTAATATTTGATGGTACCGTGGTCCAATAAGCATCGCATACAGCTAATGTCAGTTGCCTAGTCTATTTCCTACGCTTATGGCGAGCTTGATGCTACACGACGTGTGACGCACCCTCTATAAAGTCTGGAATGGGAAGGGGCAGACTCTAGCTTTACAAATCAACCTTGGCAGCGATGATATTTGAGGCCATATAGCCCGTAACCAACAGCCACCCCCTTCGTCTGCCTCCCTCCTCCTTGGGATCGATAGCCACCAGCAAAGAGCTGCTAGCGGTCCGAATCCTGTGACCGTCGTCTTGAAAGATGACATCCACATCCCAATTTTTTCCATCATTGATAGAACCTCCTTCATTTCCCTTCTTAGGCTTTGGTGAGGCTTTCCACACCATAATTGGGTCTAGAACATCTTCCTTTTCCTTGTTGCTGAAGAAGTCCAAGGGTCTAGTCGGCCCCGGGATGATTATTCCACTGGCATCAAATGTATTGTTCGCGTAAGGATCCTTAAAGTAACTTGGGTTATCAAGTGAGGAGCCGAACTCGATAGCCTCCTTGATCTTGATGGTTTTGTCTGTTGCCCCGTCTCCGTGGATTTGGCCCACGTGCAATACAGCATTAGCGCAGCTGATGACTAGAATTTCATCTTTGGTTCGGCCGTGGCCCAGCCCATTTAGGTTATGCAGCTTGTCCAATGCAACCGATGCGTGGACTCCCGCGCTATCGTTACCGCCTACTGGCGCTGGCCCTTGGAATTGCACATGAATGACATTCGACCATCCACTGAGATCAAAGAGAACATCCTCAACGCTCCTCATGAATCCTCCCGGATAATAATGATCATTAGTCACAAAAAATGACTCTGGAGACTCAGCAAACAGGTCATTTGGCGTTTTGATTAAGGGGTGCCATATGGTCCTAATGTGCCGTGCCGTGTCCGAGCCAACAACATGGTGAAATAGCTCGACAACCGAATAAGATTTCGGAGCGTTGACATCGCCACCCTCTCCATAATGCGCTGAGTTGGGCTTATGGTTTATAGCAAAAATGTAAACTGCTTCACCTTTAGGCTTATCCGTATCGTCAATAACATCGATGCCATGGGTCGCAAACGGGCCGCTGAAACCTTCGAGTGTTAAGACCCGCGCCTTAAGTGTCTACACCAAAGTGTCAGAAACATGTACATACTGGAAAGCCCCGGCATACAGCGTACTACCCCGAGCGCTCCGGTTCTCAAAACATCCTTACCTTTGGATCAATAACTTGAAGACTTCCCCTCAGCTTGGCTGTCGATGCGTCGTTGAAGTTGTCAATTGCAGGGAACCATGCCAAGCGGCTTCCCACGTAATGTTCACAAGCAGTGAAGATCAAGTCACTCGGCTCATGATAGTGCAAATCCTCACAGTGAATTGTGTTATCAATAACCACATAATCCGCATCAGCTACTTCCGTCCTCTGCGGTCCTCGAAAGACGCCTAAAACATTGATGGCCCGATGCAAGAACGAGCTGTACACATAGGCAAGTAGCACAGCGACAAGTCCAATTGTGAGAGGACTCACAATCGAGAGACGGCCTGCCATGATGATGAGCTTGAAACGAAGACAGCGTTAGGAGAGGAATGATTGATGGAAACAAATTGCGCAAGATGACGCCCGACTCCGTGACGTGAAGACACGATTTGAGTGCGGGGAGACTTGGAGACCGAGGTTCGGCGCTGGAGAGGTTGCACTTAAATATTACTGCTGACTGACTTCGTGTAAGTACTTCATACGGATTACATGTATGGATTATATAGCGCAGAACTCCATTTTAACTGAGATAATTGACACGTGATGATGAAAAAAAGAGGAGCATACGCAAATATGTGAATGGGGGATTGATGCATATGTCGAGAAATTGGTATCATCGATATACAGAAGGCTTGTTCTTGGTGTATAATAATTGAAGTCAAAATTTATACATGTACTTGTAAACAAACTTTATCTAATACGGAACTCTGGTAAGACTAAGATGGGCCCAGTTGAATATATTCTTTTACCTACACTTAATCATATATCTGCGGCTTGGTATCATATCTATTTGATGTTCTGCAACAAATACTTGAAGCCCGCGAATGCCTCTTCACCACTAGGCAGAATTTGATTTGCTGGAAGAATGAAGCCGTTTGCCCCAGTGTCCCGAAGCTCTGAGGTAAAGGTATAGTCTGCCTTAACAACATCGTTCACATAATCAACGCTGGAGCCTGTAGCTTGGTAGATTGTCGTGCAGATAGGGCCATAATCAAACGATACGCCATGGACGGCTTTAATGGCGGCAACAGCACCCTTGGCCAGAGACTGTAGCTCGCTGTTTTTCGGCGCGACGGCACTGCAATCATATCCATAAGCTAGAAACATCCACGGTCAGTACATATTACTTCTTCCAAGTGTTGAGGCTTGATAGGTAACTCACGAGTCATAAAGAGCTGAGAGTAAGAATGATAGTCGATATAGAGCTTCAGACCCTGTGCAGTCTTGATCGACTGTAGGTATGCAGATAAGGCCTTGTACTCAACAGAGTCACCCGCAGTAGATCCTCTAAAGTCTTCGGCACAAGGATTGGTGGAAGCACCTCCAGGAACATTCCACTTGTAATTCCAATTTCGATTAATATCACGACCAACACACGAGTTACCGGCTGTCGATTGACGGTTCTTGCGCCACAGGCGGTCATTAGTCTGGGTATATAAGAATCCTAAAGCCGCGAGTATCAGTATTGCATCGCAGTAGGAAAACTTCCACACAACACCGAAAAGACTCTTACCATCAGGGTTCACGACTGGGAAAAAGTAAAAGTCATATTTGTCTAGAAAGCTCTTCGTCACAGAGTCGGTGCTTGTTAGAAGAGTGTAGGCGTAATACTCAACAACCAAGGTAGTAATCCATTCCCTGGCATGAACAGTTCCGTGCAGGACGACGGCAGGGTTTACGCCTTTGCCTTTGCTGCCATAAATATGTATACCAGTGATGGCGTTTCCATTCAACGAGGATCCAGATGTGACGATCTCGGTGTTGCTGGGGAATTGAGTAACGAGATCTTTGAGAAATTGGAGATGGTCTGCATAGGAATGGTATGAATTAAACCATGTGCTGTTAGCAGAGCCAAAGGCATAGGTGTGAAAAGCGGTTTCTTTGGCGATTGAGTCTCCAAGGTCATCATGCATGACCGTGGGCTTCAAATCATGCGTCTCCTTTTTGAAGGCTTCTAGTTTGCTAGGATGGACTGCGATATCGGCAAAAGCACCCGCTTTCTTCGCAGGCTTCCAAACTTGAAGATCTAGTCTGTTGATAATGTCATTGACTCGGTCAACATTGTCTCCAACTGACACTCGGAAGACTTTGTATCCATCATAGGAAACTTTTTGAGGCTGAAGAACGGCTGCCGATGCCGAAGCAAGGAAGGCCGACAACAGGGTGAAGTATTTCATGGTGGAAACTGGCAATGCCGAGGAGGTTACACTATGTGTCCTGGTAATACTATGCAAAGCCCTAGCCAGATATCTACGGCAGTAGGGTTCTTTGCTGGTTCAGCCCGTGCACGGCTTATAATATATAGTCGTTCGATCAACTAGATCGATTTAATTTCTCCTTCTTGAGGCCACAAACGATGCAACTAAAGCTAATGCCATGATTAGAAGGTAGTAGCCGCGAGGGAAACAGTCGAGCGATATCGAGTCTAGAACCGGTTGTCTTCCCCCGCCAATAATCCAGCAAAGCAGACGAGAGTGGTGCGACGCTGCAAGGTCGACGGACAAACAAACAAACAAAAATAGAATTATTATTATTATTTGAAATAAAACAAGCTTACCGTTAGAGTCCCAGGCCTTGAACGATCATATGCTCCGACTTGCCCGCTAATCGGATCGCGTCACAAGGGGTCCGCAGCACGCAGATCCCACAACAATCTTCACTCACTCGCGGCCTTAGTTATGCTTCAACATCTTTCGACTAAATGAATCTAATTGATAGAACTTCCAAAGAGGGCTGATTCTCCGTGAATGGCTATGAGAGGGGGGGGGGGGCTGAATCTTGGGGGGGGGGGGGGTTGAATCTTGGAGCAACTGCATTCCACTTTGGCGGACCTGCCGGAATGAGACGTGCTCGTTCTTTCTACAAGATGGGACTTTTGATCTGCAATATATAACACTATAGCAGCGATTAGTACCTATTGATCTGTACAAATACGATGTTGCAACGAATTCGAGCCGATGACACTCACGCAATACAAAGACTGGATGGCGGTTTCCGTATGTGTCCGGTTTGCTCTCCTTTTACTCCAGTGCTCAGCTATGTGAAGCGTCCTATAAGAGCAAATTGCTTGACAAAGTAATCCTCTATTCCAAACCGAGTATCCATGCGCTCCGTAGAGCTATTTTCAGGGAAAAGCTCATATTGTTGATATCTCTATCTCTAAAGTCTACAGAGTACATGTAGGTCACAGGCACTTCGCATCCGCTAGAGTGTTGCCGATGTAACGGTCCGGTGGCAGTGGCCGAGGACGACCAACCAGCTTTCAATGACTATATTAGTCCGTTCTAAAGTTCCATTTAAGCATGTCCAGTCAATCTTTTGCTAGGATCTTTTGGCAGCTACTTCACCTAACATAAGGGGCAGCTCAAAGGCAGCTTGGTCGTGATAGGCAGCGTTGAGATGCCACGCTGGCGGGTCTGTGAAATTATGTTGTGGATTTTGTACCACAGAAAACCATCTACTCCATCAAATGACCTTCGGCATCTCGTTTCATTCGAACATGTATTTTAGAGATAATAAATCAAGCATTTTTAAATCTACTTTAAGTAATATATTCTTCCTACCTAGAAAAACCAGCTTTCGTAGCGCATGAAGAAAGAGACAGGCCCTATAATATTCTAAAGAATAGAGCCAGTCGACTTTTCCATTGAATATGACAGACAATAACGCTTCATGTGAATCCCATTGATATATGCACAGGCAATGCAATGAATTTCTATCGTCAGCTTTATCCTAGTAGCATCGACAGCTTTATGAACATTAGCTTCACGAGGCCTCAATTCTTGATTTTCGACTATACGTCATCTTGTCTAAGATGACAGCTTCTTTTCAATTCATCTTTTCTTGTAAACAAATGATGTTGCGATCTTACTCTATTACAATATCTACTCATACTCTTCCACGATGATAGCATGGTATGTTTTTCTTTTAAAAAGGAAAAGCTGTATCTCATGATAATAGGAATGGACTGGGATTTGTATGAAGAATTTTCTTGCTATGACCTAGAAGACTTTCTGCTTTCACATGTACTCTTCGCTGATTCGAAGCTCGCAGAGTTGAGGGGTAGGTTATCCGGCACCCAAGATCTTATTATGTAGTAGCCGACACCCCAGTTGTGGCCTGGCCCCATGATATTATTGGTACACTGGACAAAGCTCTCTCAACACACACACACACACCCTGCACCAACAGCACTTTCTACGACGCTGGCTCGTATCTTTGATCAAATCAAATCTCTTATCGTCCAATACAAAGCTGCAATCGTTGATCAAATCAAATCGCTCATCGTCCAATACAAAGCTGCTATCCGGGCTCGGACCCGCGTTATGGGCGCCGCAATATTTTGGCGCGGCTATAACGCCACCGCACAACAATTACTCAGCGCTTGAAGCCCCCGGGCTTTCGTGAAGACAGCATTTGGAAGAAGAAGGACCAAATTATCTGTTCCCGAAAGAATGGGACTAGATCAGCACATTTTCGAGTGCAATTGCAAGCTGATGACGACCTAGATGTCAAGCTGCTTACGCGTCGTGTGTGAATATCAGGCTAGAAAGTCTATGTCCTATATTGTGCTCCAAGGACTTTCTCCTAGCTCTCTTAAACCCTAAGACTGTGATGCTCATCGGCACCTTTCTTCTGTAAAAAAAATTGGTGGCAAGGTTGGAAGTCCATTGAATCTCCATACGATATTAGGCTGCCAGCCAGCAGTAAAGTTAGATGACTTGCCTGAGATTGGTTTATTAGTGTATACGTAGGAAAAATCGGTTGGTTGAGATTTGCAATCTTGAATCAGGAACCCTGTCATTTATGGGTTAATATTCCGCTACTCCGTACTAAATGCTACCAATTTGTCTCCCGTCCCGTTTCTTTTTTTATAATGTGTTCACCCATACTTGTACATTCTTATACTGTTCCGTGTACCTCTTTTCTATTGTTATTGTTACTAATACTGTGCATATCCCTAAATATAATCTTCTGCGCATAAATGCAGAGGAAGCTGTCCACTATCACACACGACTTCGCCCTTGGTCCTACTCTATACACAAATTCCAGCGTACGGGAAGACTCAGTATAGAGAAGATTAAACCAGCAGTGATCTAGGATCTGTTTGCTCTTCAATATGCTTGCCCGGAATATATTCCGTAGCCACTTTTAGTTCCAGAGTGTAGCCGATCCTGGCGCCCAAAGATTACTAGTAAAAAGAGCCGTTCTAGCCGGCCGGAGTCATCAATGTCCAGATGCGCCAGAAGCACCTATTTACGTAATTAATGAAATTTAAAGCAAGCTCCTACTTGTACGAGTATGAAGAAATCACAGCTGCAAGCGAAGCCTAAATGAGTGATTACCCTAGCGTACATACGGAGTACATACTAGAATTCTTTCTCTACGGAGTAGAATAATAGTATTTCGCCAAGTATGGGGTAAAGCCATGGCGCCAAGACGGGATGTTTTGCGATCGTATAATCAAACTTACCAATATCATAGATTTCGAAGCAGACTTCAAGCAGACTACTGAGTATTGACCGACCTTATGTTGTCGAGGTTGCTAGTCATTGAGGCATATTCTCCTGAATGAGGCCCGCAATTGGCATTATGCGGGAAATTAGTCAAAACCGGCTACTGACTGAAGATATTTTTATTCGCAACATTCGGTTGCCTTTTTTTTCGTTCTTCCTGGAAGTGACTCAATATTGTTGTTGTTCAAGATGTCTATGATGTAGCCAAATGCTCCGTACTTGGTTCAGTCTTGAGCGTTGTCGTTACATCATGACACACGAAATAGCTTTGCGATCTACATTTATCCTAATTCAATGCCATGCATACCCCCTTAACTATGCAACCATGTTCGCATTGGAGCAATGTCTACAAGTACGTGTGCGGGGGAGCCATGAACACTTCCATTTATACTCCCAAGAGTTTGATTCTTTGATTATTTAGCTTAGAATATATTGAGGTATGTAACACTCATATTCTGTGCTCTGAGTCTTAGATCAAGGGCTGTGCAGCATCGTAGCATCTCGTATCACGTAGTGATTGTGGCTGACTACATGCATATTAGTTTGTTTCGAAGCTTACTTGCACATACAGACCAACTGGTGTGTGTGGACTCGCCGCATTATAGAAAAGCACTAAGCATTATTTAGAGCCATAGAAATCCGCCTATAATATCGGGGGCAACGAAGCACTAGAGAGATGCGTTGGATCAAGAGGCCATCTACGTCAGATTTTTTTTTTTTTTTGAAAATTGATGTCGCATGAAGACACGACACGGGCCTCTGAGACCCAGGGTGAAGTCTTCACATGGATATTTCACATATTAGCGCTTACCACTCTCTCCTTCGGCTATCGAGTTAGTATATGATCAACCCCGTATGGTAATATATACTATATATAATACAGAATAATATATGAAAGGTTGCCCCCCCGCGGAGACCCTTTATATTATGGAGCGGAATTAGTTGGTGGTGGGAATGGCCATAGCCTAGCCAATAAGGAGTATGGCTATCAATATCATATAATAGACACAGGGGCGTCACAAGATCCTGGCGGCTCTTCACTTTCTCTTATAATGTTAGCTCTCAACGTCTGGTCTGTCCAAAAACTCTTCGCTCCATGTCAACTAATCGCTGCGGACCAACCATACAGTACATGTTATACATGTATCTCAGTCCATGTTCAGTATGCATAGTACGAAAAGTGCCCTAACGACCAAGCCTTCCCGTTCGTTCTCACGATTCGCTACCGATCTTCGAGTAATCAACTTATTCCTTTGCCTAATTTGGCTGACTACTTTTCGGTACCTTCAACAAACTGCCTACTACGATCCCTCTTCATACTTTTTTCAACGAGATGCCGCCTATAAACCCTTATACTCCGCCATTAGAGAGCAAGAAGCTGATAGCTTCCTCGTCTCTGTCCAATCCGCTCATAGTGCACAGCCAAATAGAGTAAAAGGGCTTGAAGGAAGTATTCGTCAGGCTCCTATGTACTGTATCGGCATCCCAAGCCTTCAAAGAGAGCAAGCACAATTTTTTGCAAGAACGGCTGCGTCCCTTGTCGATACACTGACTCCAGAAGAGCGAGAGTTGCTCCATATCGTTGTTCTTCTATCCGATGTTGATGCAACGGTAAACTCAGCGTTTGGCCAAGACTGGCTTCATGCAATTGCCGATACGGTTGTAGTTCATGAGGATACACCAGAGGAGCTGGTTCTTGCAAATGGCTACAAGTCGATACCACGACATTCCGAATCAGCAATTCGAGACGAACGAGTGAGAACCGACTATTCTGTACTTTCCGAAGCTTGTCGTCAATATAGGGCGGAATATTTTATTCTAGTTGAAGATGATGTTATTGCCGCGAGAGACTGGTTTAAGCGACTCCAGGAAGCAATGCCAAAAGTAAATGATCGCGCGATTGCCAAAGACCGAGATTGGCTATATATTAGACTTTTCTATTCTGAGACTTATATGGGCTGGAACTCGGAAGAATGGCCAATATATATTCGAAATATTGCGCTGATATATATGGTAGTGTTGGGCATCATGTTTGTGGTTCGACAAATCCCCACGATTCCGTCCATCTTCAAAGACCGACCAGTAAAGATTTCAAAGATTTTTATGATAAATGTGCTGTTGATATGGATGCCTCTCTTCATCGGCCTAGCATTTATGGCTGGCCGGTTGACAGTCAGTCCACTCCCAGCTGGCGTCCAAGAGATGCCGCAATACGGTTGTTGTAGTCAAGGTTTGGTCATACCAAATCGGCACCTTACCATATTGGAAGAGAGGCTGAAGCAGTCTCCATTTGACTTGCCTGCTGATTCCACTATTGAGAGGACCGCAGAGAGTCTAGAGTTGGACAAGTGGGCTCTTGTGCCTAGTGTTCTTCAGCATATTGGGGCGAGAGGTTCGTCAGCCAAAGGCGGAACTATGAAGGCAACGTGGAATTTCAGTTTTGAGCGGCTTTACATGGTATAGATGTTCATGTATGATCATTATAAATAATAATAATAATAGTAAAAATAGTAATCTTATATCAGAACGCTCCCATTAACCGTGACTGTATACCTTTCTCTTCCTGACAATGCTGAATTGAGAAGTGGCTTTCAAAGACTGATGGGTGAAGACAGAAATCTCTAGATTTTCCCCCCCTCCCCCATTTCAAAATAAAATAAAGGACAAAGGGAAAAAAGATTTACACAGAAAAGAAGAGAATTATCCTATAAATGAGATGTGGTGACTTGGATATCATTGCTGTTACTCCATGTGAAACGATGTTCTCACTACATCAATTGTTTTTGAGATTCCATGAGCGCCCTGTGTGTCGGATCCACTGTCGCTTTCCTTGATGCCATCGTCGATGATATTTACCTCATCACTCTTCCTCTCCATTGAGCCCACAGGTCCCGAAATGGACACAACTTGGCGGCTGTGTCCTCCTCCGCGCCACGCGCTTGGGTGCGATGGTTGTGCAGACAAGTCAGATAGAGTGAAAGCTCCTTTACCTGGAGTTCGATCATCTTGATGATTAATAGAGCGCTTTATCGTCGAGCCGAAAATACGAGGGAATAATCGAGTCAACGGGAGTCTTAGCACAGGGAGACAGGCGCCGATGATGCCCGCATTAGCCTCGATCAGTGTCCATATTCCGCGGTCGATGAAGGCCCATGTAGTGTCTGTCTTATTGGCAATTGAGTTCTTAACTGATGTCGCCCTGAGAATAGAAGCGATGACGACGCTGTTCAAAAAGTGTTCAAGAATTAGCACTCCTGTCTAGATTGGGTAGAAACACGGATTAAGGGGGGGGGGGGGAAGGGTCACGTACAATCCGCCCATCAAGAAGATGCCGCACAACATCAGCTTATTGCGCATACCAAGCTGGAGAGACATGATGGGATGTATAGGAAGAGCCAAAACCATGATATCTGTCAAGATGTTCATCACAGCATATGCGACCCAGAAAATGTCCGAGTTGATACACGTTGCATGTATTGACTTGTCCCAAGCACCCTGAATAGGCACGCATTGCCAAATTGTCGCTCCCACAGCTCCAATGCTCCAGGAGACAACGATTGCCATTACGATAAAGCACATGATCCGAAAACTCTGGGTGACGAAGATGCGCAAATAGAGCAAGATGGCTGTCACTTTATTGAGGCAGACGGTCACTTTGTAAGGCGTTTGCGCAATGAAAAAGTATCTGAGAGCTGCGTGTATCTCAGCCTTGGTAAGATCAGCCTCATGTATTCCATAGCCATTTTCTACGGCAAGCTGAATTGCGACAGAGAGGACAATAGAGGAAAGCTGAGGATAATACAAAGATCAGTTTAGATCCATCAAACACTGAGATTAAGATGAAGAAATAAGTATATTGGACTCACCAATGAGATGATGATAACAATGTCATCAGCACCAAAGCTGAATAGAGAGATTCGAGTTGCGCATCGTAGTATAACAAAGATTCCTGCGGCGATGACCATCACCATGGACGCAATGTAGAGTTTCCAACCATGGTTGTCCACGCCATCGGCTGGGAAACCCATACCCTTCGGCCCCATTGTAGCCCGCGATCGATTGCGATATGCACCTAGATTATCGCTTAAAAACACTCAATACATGGCTCCAAAAATATAACGTATTAGGTGAACAATTCTGCACTGCTAGAAAGCCGAGTATCCGGTCTCCCGAATTTCGAATTAAAAGCTTTAAGCCCGGTTCTCCCAAAGAGAGAATTCTCAATGTCTAGTTTGGCCGGCTGGGTGAAGAGTACAGCGTTAAGAACTCGCTTGTGTTGGTTAGATGTCGAGTTTTCTGTCTACGAAGTAAACTATAAAGGAATGCAAAGATATTCGCGTACAGATTCACCAGGGACACGAAAAGAGAATTATCACCCAGGAGTTGCCAATAGTTTCAAACAGACACCAGCATCTCTTAGTATCAGGCGGCGTCAGCTTCTCTTAGAATTAGCTGCATGATGGTTGCACTTTTGCAGCTGGCCTTGTCCCATTTTCTCTTCATCGCATTTTCCTTCTTTCTTTGCTTGGTGTTATTACAAGTACAAGTTCGTTGAAAAAGGCGAACCATGCAGGGCTAGGAGATGCGGCCCCTGGTAGCCGGGATGCTTCTCGGCGAAGTTCGTAAAAGAGGACGCCATATCATCATCCGGTCCATCCCATTGGATGATTACCCGTAGTTCTGCAAAAGTTATGATTAGCTTGTCATTGCATCATGCTTGTAAGCGCGTACGGGTGTCGAACGATGGGTCTCCGGAGCATGGCTACGCATGCGCGTTGATCCAATCCACCGCCCCTTTGTGAGCAACAAGACAAGAAACACATACTCCGTACTATTGATGCACTACTCCGTGCTCCCCTTCGTCTAGAAGCACTTTTGCCCAGGTAATGAGTTTCTATTGGCATTCCACAGCATACTGCGCATGAAAACGACTACTACTCGTACTACGGAGTAGTATTCGTGCCTTCTTTCAGCTGTAGTATTACGGTTTCTTGGCATCACTAGCTTCTCTCAGAAAGGCCTCACTTCTGCAAGGGCCTTGTCATTCATTTCTGCTATCATTCATCGTTCGAAGAGCTAAACGAAGAGTCTAGCTACATCCATGTAGCAAACATAAGCCTCCACTTCAATACCCCTGTCATGGAGTAGTGCAACCAGTTGGGAAGGCCATTTTGAGTCCAAAAACTTTTCACGGAGTAGTAGTAGTATGAATTGTATAGAGGACTACCGGTACTACTCTGTATTTCGTACGGATGTTGTTGTTTCTCAGTGTTCTGTGTTTGAGGCTCACCTGCTTTCTTGATCATTGGCTTACGAATAAACTAATTGCATTTACCAACAAGCTTAATGTTTGACAACGGCCCGAAGGACTAAAAGGCTCCGATCTCGCAACCGAGGCCACAATGCGCGTACGTACCTCGTAAAATACTACCTACTATTATTACAGGTAAGCCAATTTTACTCCATATCCATAGGAATACTCCATAATGAAACTTCCTGGGTCGCTGGTTTTGCCCCATGTCTTGGCTATTTTGCATATGATATTGAGTCGTAACAGAAACTACATTGGTTACGTATAACATTTCTTCCTCCAATCTACTCCTACAGCTGGATCTATCTGAATTTCATACAGCAGGCTACAAGTATGTACGAAGAACCCGTGGGTCGTAAAGTTCCCCCGAGGCCGAAGATAGCGGTCCACTCCCATCAGCGATAGCCAGAAGTTGTACGCTCTCAGCTCTTTTGGTTTTAAATCGGAGAAAGGAGCGAAGTACGGAGTAGATACGGAGTACGCTGGACTTAGTTTCGATATGGCGTCAAAAAAAAGGGGGGGGGTTAGGGTATTGCCTTGCTTACCCGCAGTTCGTACAAGTAGATGAACCATAAGCACACAGACGAGGCTGATGGAGGCACACTCAAATAATCACAACGAGAGACTTACTCATTCAACAAAAGACTGTGATACTATTGTAATTGAATCGTTTGTAAGAAAATACAGTACTCGTAATACTTGTAGCCAAGGGTCTCTGCATCTCCACCGTAATCGTATTATCGCGCGCGCAAATGGACGCCTTCTCATTACCTGGTACTAGGTATTCTCTGGCTTCAGGTTTATTGCTCTGGCTGATGGATAAACATCCATAATTGATCCGCAATTTTCTTTTCTACGGACTGACGACCTGTAACAACCCCGCAAAAAGAAGCTCACAAGCGTCCTCAGCAGGGATTGCCATCTTTGTTGGGGGAATATTGACTATTGAAGGCCCTGAAAAAGGCTTAGATGATTATATATATAAATGAAGCGAACCGCCCCCCTCCCCCCAGCGCATGAAATTTCTTATTGACATGGCTACTAATGATAATTTAACGATTGAAGAAAACACTGCTAGTCCATGTCCTGGAGCTGAGATTTTGTAGGGAGATACTACTCATATACCTGTATACGGAGTACGGAGACAAACACAGCTATTAAAGCCGTAATTGTAGAAGAAGTTGGTTGGCGGTCGACTTACTACATCGGGTTGAAGCTGCGAATATTTAACCTGGTATATATATGTGATCAATATGGGGTTAGCCGAGCGGCGAGTAGCTAGACTCCACATTGCGTCTTGGCAGGTGTTGTTAGTGAAGCTGAAATTTGAAGCCTATTTATGATATGCCGGTTTTCCGAAGCCTATATGTTATGTATTAAGTAGAGGTTGTTCATCATCATCATCTGCATCGATCTCACTATTCACCACAACCATGGCTCTCTTTACGATCAAGGGCGCTGTCCTGATCTTGAGCGCTGCCATTGCTGCAGCTTCTCCTGCGACAACATACAATACCTGTGATACTCGTTCATTGATCAAGGTGTCCACGACTAATGGCCCCATCACGGGCCATGTTGCGTCTAATTCGAACTGCGTGGTTGAATATCTAGGCATACCCTATGCCAAGCCGCCAGTTGGTGACTTGCGATTCGCACCACCAGCGAAGATCCAGTCCAAGACGTCTTACGTGGCCGCCAAGTATGGATTTGATTGTCCTTTGACACCATCGAAGCCTGTCAACTTTCCCGGTTTTACACCTCGAGCGCAGCAAATCGTCAACTTCTTTGCTTCAGCCGCAGGTACTCCCCAGAGCGAGGATTGTCTTACTCTGAATATTTGGTCCAAGGCGACGCAAAATTCAGCTAAAGCGGCTAAGCCAGTCTTGGTTTTCTTTTACGGAGGAAGTAAGTGTTTCTGAGTTTGCGGGGTCCAAAATAATTACACCAAAGATGCATATGACTGATACGAGAGTGTAGGATTCGCCATTGGAAATACGGATAGTCCGTTTTATACTGGCAAATACTTTGCTGATGCTGAAGATATTGTGGTCGTCACAGTCAACTATAGAATCAACATATTTGGCTTCCCCGGTGCTCCGCACCAGACTCAAAACCTTGGGCTCCGCGACCAAAGAGCAGCCGTTGAATGGGTCCGGGACAATATCAAAAAATTCGGTGGTGATCCGACGAAAATTACCATCTCCGGTCAGTCTGCCGGTGGTGTGGCAGCTGACTATTGGGCTTATGCGTACAAGAAAGACCCAATCGTCCACGGTATCATTGGGCATTCGGGCAATGCTTTCAGCTTCCCTGTCAATGCCCAAGGTGTCCCAGAGAAGAACTGGGACACCGTCGTGGCTGCTGTGAACTGTACTCATGCTGCTAATGTAATGTCTTGTATGCGACGAGCTGACTGGCAAGACATTAAGACCGCTGCCGCCGGTATCAAACCTACAGCAAGCAGTAGCGTTCTGCGATCTATCCCTCCATTTTATCCACAGCCAGATGAAGAGGTTGTGTTTTCAGATTACGTCAGTTTAACTACCGCTGGTAAATTCGCAAAGGTGCCCCTTTTATTGGGAAACAACAATAACGAAGATGGCTACTATCGTATTCCTGCCTTCGCCGCTGGCGTCGTACCGACCGTTGACCAAGTCACGTCCTTCATCCTCGAATCTTTCACCTGCCCCGTGTCTTATCAGGCCAATGCTCGCCGAAGTCACGGCGTACCAACCTGGGCATACCGATACATGGCTGATTGGAAAAACACTCGTCTATACCCTACCAGCGGCGCGTATCACGGCGTTGACCTGCATATGATCTTTGGAGCTTCGGCAGATGTCAGCGGACTGCCAACGACGGCAGATCAGAGACGTTTGACGCAGTTGATGCAGCATGCTTGGTTTTCTTTCAGCAACGACCCAAATCATGGGCTCACCAACATTGGATGGCCTCAATTCAATCAGAAGACTAACTCATTGATTGTCCTTGGTCAAAATAATGTTCCTACGGCACGATTTGAGCGTCCGTCGGTATTTAACGCTCTATGCTTTAACATTACATTGGGGGCTTTAGGGAATGTTGTACCGGAGTTATTATCATCGTTAATGCAGTAGACGGGTGAACTTAGTAGGCCAATGTAATGAGATGATTTATGTAAATTTATGAGATATGAATTGTAGTCTTTCCACAATTCCCCATTATTGCGTTCACGTTGCCTTGTGATGCCACTTCCAATAATAAACATCTTTAGGAGTAGCTAATCTTAACCACGATAAACTATTATGGAAGTTGGGATTTAATTGTTTGATTGTACGGAGTACATAGGCATCATGATTGGGCACAACATATACATACATTGAAAAAGCCCTTCAAGCACTGGCGCATGGAATTAATTATCTATGCCTTAATTTACTTCCCAATCATAGTCTTTAATCTCTGGAAGGCGAAGCGTCAGATTTTCTCTTCTACTAAGACTTCTCTTGACTTTTCCCTGGCCTATTCTGTCTAAATGATCCTAATAAAGTCATGCTATTTGATTCAGGCTGTATGCTTCAAATAGCGTACAAGATCAGCCACCTTCTTATCAGATACAACGTGATACACGGGAGCTACTCAATTATAAAACCTCCAATACTATTCCTTTATTCAATCGGGTGTTTACGGGCTTATTGAATGGTCACTTCGTCATGAGTGATATGCGCGATATCCGACCTCGGTCATGACATAACTTTACCCACTGTGATATTGAGGGGTAAAAAAGCCCTCAAATCTTGTGTTCCGAGTCTCAGCCCTTCTTTTCTTTTTCTTACAACACTCATCGTATTTTCAAATCTTCAGTCATTCTATCAGGCAAACCAAATAAACCACGCGAATTATCAATTGGTACGAGGCTCGCCTCCAAGGAGCCATGTTACTTGTCGCTATGGAACTATCCAGTCTTCGAGGTAAAGTAGACTGAGCAAGCAACCGGGTGTTCGATCCTCTCTATGTTGCCATCTCTCTCTCTCTCTCTCTCTCACTCTGTTCCCAATGGCACTTGTTTATGCCTATGTGAGATGAGAGGTGGTATCGTAGGGTGGATTGTTCTGAGAAATACCGGGCGAACTTGATCTGGATAATACCAGCGAAAGGATCTGCTTCTTGGGCTCCCCTTCTCCCTTTGTAACTTTATGTGCAGACTAACCCACGTAGCGTTTTACTCGATTATCCAAAATGTCGACGGATAAGATCACGTTCTTGACGAACTGGTCAGCTATATCCTCGTCAATTGGGTTAATAGTCAATTTAAGTTAACCAAGGAAATAGGCACGCCACCCCGTATCACGCGCCATTGTATCTCGCTCAAGCGAAAGGGTTTTTTAAGGAAGAAGGCATCAAAGTCGCTCTCCTAGAGCCCAATGACCCTAGCGTACGTAATTCTTTTTTCGAGATACTCATAGAACAGAGAAAACTCACCGTTCGTGGATAGGATGTCACCGAGATCATTGGATCTGGTAAAGTGGATCTTGGATTTAAAGCCATGATTCATACTCTTGCTGTAGGCTTTTTCATATCTATTATAAAGTCATTGTTTTATCACTTACTCTAACCAAAAATCCCACTTTAGGCAAAGGCTCGAGACTTCCCTGTGCTGTCAATTGGCAGCCTGCTTGACGAGCCATTTACTGGCGTCATTTACCTCAAGGAGTCGGGCATCACCACTGATTTCCGCTCCCTGAAGGGCAAGCGCATCGGCTATGTGGGCGAGTTCGGCAAGATTCAAATTGACGAACTGACCTCGCATTATGGCCTCACCCCAGAGGACTACACAGCCGTTCGCTGTGGGATGAACGTCTCCAAGGCTATCATCAATGGCGAAATTGACGCCGGTATTGGCCTTGAGAACGTTCAGATGGTTGAGCTCGAGGAGTGGCTCTCCAAGCAAGGTCGCCCGAAGACAGACGTCCAAATGCTTCGCATTGATGAGCTCGCCGAATTGGGCTGCTGTTGCTTCTGCACTATTCTTTACATTGGTAATGAATCCTTCATTGAGAAGAACCCTGAAAAAGTTCGCGCTTTCCTCCGTGCCGTTAAAAGGGCCACCGACTTCGTGCTTGCCGAACCTGACAAAGCCTGGGCCGAGTATGTTGATTTTAAGCCTGTGATGGGTACTGATCTCAATCGAAAGATGTTTGAGCGTAGCTTTGCCTACTTTTCGAAGGACTTGAAGAACGTTCAACGCGACTGGAACAAGGTGACTAAGTATGGACAGAGACTCGGTGTCCTAGATGCCCAATTCAAGTCCAACTACACGAATGAGTTCCTCAGCTGGGAGCTTGAAGCCGACTCTCAGGATCCCACCGGCGACCAGAAGCGCATGGTTGAATTGCAGTGCGATGTTGCCTGCCGAGGTGGCTTCCGCCGACTCCCAATTACTATCAAGGCCTGATTTAGTTCAGCTTATATATCCTCAGTCAAGAGGATTGGGTATTTACATAGCTGCTTCTCCACTCATTGCCAATGCAGCTCACAAATCTGGCACCGCTACGCTCATTGCGCTCATTTCCCTCATTTAGCTATGTAATGATTTACCAAAAATAAGAAATTGGATGCCAGAAACCAGCTGTGCCTTTGTTCTCTCATGTGTTGATGATGTATTTTGTGTGATTTTGCTCCATTCCTGCCGTATAGAATCCATATCGTAACGTAGTTACAGTATGTTTATTCTTCCACCACTGCTTCTAGTTTTAGAATTTTAAGTGTATAATGAGTGATGCATTTCCCCCCCTTGTTACCATGATAGAGAACAGAGGTTTGAGTATTATAGTCTAGCAAGCCGACATGTGCTCATATGATAGCGATATCGGAGGCCGCACGATGAGCTAGCTAGCTATACTTGCTGGCCACATAGGACGCCAATGTGGCTGTAACTTGTAACTCAATATATAGAATCTCGTGGAGTCACTGCTGTCGAATTATTGCAAAGAATAATCTACCCCATAGATTACCACCACTGTTGTTTTCTTCTCTCAACATTTGGAACGTCTGTGTATAAAAAGTTTCGATATTCCTCAAAACTACGCGGTAAACTGATCTTGTTCATCTAATTACTACTGCATGTTACAGGAGGTGATAGGTGATATCGTCTCATTTATATTCGATAGTAAAAGTCGTATATTCTTAAACCAAAGGCGAGATTAGAACCGTAGCAGTATACAAACTTAAGGAGATTCTAGTGGTTCATTGAATGTTAAGAGATGATCATCAAGTTAATCGTATATCGCGTCAAATTCAGTCATTTATACCATCTACTATTTGAAAAATATATATCTCCTATCCATATCTCTCTGGTAGCTTCACTACTAGGACCATCTTGCTTGTAGTTAAAGGGATATCCTAACAAATAATGAATGAAGAAAAGGGAAAGGGGTGTTTGGGGGGGGATTAGAATCAAAAGTCCTGTTACCACGCCACCTTAGCAACAGGTCCATTAGGAAACAATCTAACAATTAGCTTGCGCAGCTCATCCAAGCACAAGATACCCAAAGCCAGGGGAATGGGAATCAGCCAAAACTCAATCGGGACCGACGCCGTAAGGAACAGTGTCTGAAGACCTGGAACTTCAGTGACGAAGATGGCAATGGCAAGACTGATAAGCATTCCAAGGAGCAACCAAGGATTGCGGCGCGCCTTAGTAAATGGATCGGCCTGAACGATGCTGAGGCGGCGGTTGCGCACGGATAGGATATTACCCCACTGGAGTATGACTAGAGTAACGAAGTAGACGCACTGGCCGGTATAGTTGAAGTGATTGAGCTGGTCCTGGGTATAACCGTGGAAGCCCTCAGAGTAGCCCTCAAAGAGGAAGAAGAGCTGATGGACAGGGATGCCAGCCTTTCTCCACATGTAAAGGAAGAACATGGAGTGGGCACAAAGAGTTTCGGCGGTACCAGTGAAGAGGTATGCCTGGCCATATATTTTCAAGTTGATGAGATGGTCCTTTTTGTGATTACGGGGAGGTAGCGAAAGGAGGTCAAACTCTTCCTTCTCCATGATGAGAGAAAGGGACAGGAACAAATCGGTGAATACACAAATCATGATCATGAGGAACGAGCTCAATGGGAGAGGAACACCAAAGAAGACGTTGAGAACGACGGGCCAGATCTCAGACCAACTACCGGCAGGGAGAAGGTAGGCAATGACCTTTTGCAAATTCTGAAAGACGAGACGACCAAGACGGATGGCATCAATGATGGAGTCGAAGCGGTCAAGTAAGACAAGATCGGCTGCCTCAATAGCAACGTCACTGCCAGATACGATAGCGACACCGACGTCTGCGGCGCGAAGGGCAGGCGCATCGTTGACTCCATCACCAGTAACAGCTACTACATTGTCTCGCTTGCGGAACTCTTCTACAATGCGAAGCTTCTGCTCAGGCGTTGTGCGAGCAAAGACAATCTCTTGGTATTCGCAGACAATGCTCCAGTCTTCATCAGAGAGGCTGCTAAGGCTCTGTCCCTCAAGGAGAAGGCTGTAAACTTCACCGGCTAGGCGGGCACTATTCATTTTCTTAGGAGCATCCACATCGGTATTTGCTTTAATCGTAGCGATAGTATCGGCGTCACGCTCGTTGGTAAAGATACCGACGTTGCGGGCAATGGCAGCAGCAGTAAGGCCGTAGTCGCCGGTGACCATGAAGAATCTAGTGCCGGCACGGCGACATTCAGAGACAGTATTCATGGTCTCGGGGCGAGGAGGATCAGTGATACCGAGAATGCCAACGATTGTGAGATCCTCTGTGGCGCGGCTAGTGACCTCGTCGCTAAAGGCGTTGGTGCCAGGGGTGTCCTGAGCGACCATGTTCTTCATGCAGAGTACGATGACACGCTCGGCGTTCTTGGATAGCTTATCTTGATACTCCTTGAAAGCAATCTTGGCGGGGCCGTCCAGAGGCAATACGCAGTTTGATTTGCGGGACCAGTATGCTGTGCAGGTAGGTAGGAGGACGTCAGGGGCTCCCTTGACAAAGATTTGGTACTCGTTGGTTGCTTGGCTTTCAGATGGGATTTTGAACATGGTGAGCATCCACTTATTCTTGGAATTAAAGGGGATTTGGAAGACTTTGGCGGGCTGCTCTGTTTTCTCGTTGGTTTTTGCGTCAGTGGGGGCGCCAGCAGAGAATCTGAGGACGGCACCATCTGTAGCATTGCCCTGGATGACACGAGACGCAACGGGGAGATGAATGGTAGATGGGTCAAACGTGGCATCATTGCAAAGAGTAGCAGCTTGATGAAGCTTCCTCACTCCAGCGTCAAACCTGTCGCTAGACAAATCATTGTAAACGTCTTGTATACCAATAGGCTCGTCGAGGAAGGCAACAGAGTTGACATGCATTTGATTCTGCGTCAAAGTACCTGTCTTATCAGAGCAAATGACGTTGACACAGCCCAATGTCTCAACGGTAGAAAGACCCTTGGGCAAGACATTTGTAGCCTTCATGCGTCTTGCCACCATCATCAGGGTCAATGCGACAGCAACAGGCATACCCTCAGGGATGAATGCAACAACACAGCCCATGACATTGTTGAGCATGGCCACGACGTTCATGAAAGTAGGGTGATCTACACGCAGCCAGCCCAACCAGGTGAAGAGTATAAGGAGAGCGAGTAGAATAGTCATGGCAACGATGATGTAAATGAAACGCGTAATCTCCCTTTGAATCAGAGTTGGCCGTTCTTCAGCCGAGGCAGTGGCTTTGGCAATACGACCCATGACGGAGCGAGGACCAGTAAGAACAACGACTCCAACACCACTGCCATTGACGACTAGAGTACCCATGAGAGCAATGTTGCGACTCTCTAGGAAGTTTTCCTCAGTCTGGTCAACCGAACCCTCGATTTCATCCGACTCTCCGGTCAAAATGGAACGGTCGAAGCGAATATCACCAGAATGGCTGATGATGCGCATATCCGCAGGCACCTTGTTACCAATCTGCAAATGAATGACATCGCCGGCCACGAGTTCGGTAGCTCGCAACTTCATCAACTGGCCATCACGAACCACCAATGCTTCGGATGGGAGAAGATCCGTAATGGACTTCATAGTACGTGAGGTGGACCAATCCTGGAAGGCAGAAAAACTGGCCTGGAGGAAAATAACGATGAGAACAAGAATGGCAAGAGCCAAGTTTGTTGGCGAAGGCGGGTTACTCAGGGGTTTCCAGCAGACGAAGAAGATGACAACGCCCACCCATAAGATGGAACAGAAACCACCAAAGACATAGCCTAGAATCTGCTTCCAGTAGTTTGTCTTGGGGTGAGGAAGAGTATTCCTGCCATCACGCTGGAGCCTCAACGCCGCAGCACTCTCTGACAGACCAGACTCTTGAGAGACGTTAAGCTGCTGGCACAGCTGGTCAACTTCAAGTTCATGAAAAGTCAAGTTGGAAAAGTATTCCTCCTTGCCATCCTTCTTAGACTCTTCTTTAATATCAGGCAAGTTATCAGAATCGACGTTGCGAGACTCGGAGACGTGGATAGATAGAGTGCGATATTCAATCTGGACTCCAGAATAGGGCGAAGAGGGTGGCAATTCGCGACGACTGGCAGTTGAACCACGACTCAAGGACCTTTTGCGAGAGCGAGAGCGTGAATGGTCGAGATCTAAGGCGTTGCTGCGACCAACACGAGTTGAAGGATGAGCGGCATCGTCGAAAGTGATGCGGAGGTCGACGTTGGGCTCCTTTTCGTCTGGTTCGGGAGACACCCCCTAGACTTTAGTTATCCTAGTCGCCGCCCTAGCTGGACAAGCGATGAGATGGCGGGCACTGGGGGCTCTGCTGTTCATGCTCGCCTTAGAAAATGTATTGGCAGAGAAACAGCCAAGGCAACAAATAAGTCTAAACACTTTGATGACGATGTCTTGCTCATTTACAACAAAGAGAGTGGGAATTTTTTTTTTTTTTTTTTTTTTTTTTTTTTTTTTTTTTTTTTTTGAAAAGAAAAGTTAAGGGGGATGAGGTGAATAAAGAATCAAATAAGATTCAATATATTTAATTTGATTTTTTGATTTTTTTTTAAAATTCTTTTCGGGTTTGTATATCTCTTCTCTTCTCTCTTCTTTCTTCACTTTTCTTCAATTGAAAAAGACAGGACAAGTACAACAGATGGTCAAGTATAAACCAACTAGTCGTCTTCCCACAAACAAGTTCAGATACAAAGCGAAGAAAATTGATCAAGAAGAAGAGGATGAGAGAGTTAACAAGCTCAAAAGAAAAAAAAAGTGAGGGTAGCCAAACTCGAGGAGAGAAGCTGGGCTTTATGCACTACCCAAGCTGGAGCGGTCTGATAATAGCAGTCCCCAACTACAAGAATACAAATACGTCTGATACACACAATCAGCAATTAAACACATGAAAAGAGTGATCAATTCCTACACCCTTCCTCTCCTGGTCGCCACCACAAATCAGCTTGCACCAAGAGAGAAAAGTCTAGGCTGGAGACTGAACTGGGCTGTGATATCTGCCCGTCTACTACTCCGTACATACAAGATACAACATAATATTCACCTATACATACATATTACATACATACACACCTAGCATAACATGTACATACTAAGTCCAAGATCTTGCTCACCCCCAGTGGAAAGGGGGGTGTGTCCCAAAAAAAAACAAAAACCCCAAAAAGACCAAAGATAAAAATATTCCCGCATACAGATAGTAGATCATGAGTAAAGAGATAGTTCCAGCCAAGGATATTTTTTCCTCCTTCTCCCTTTTCTCCCTCTCTCTCCCCTCCCCCCTCTCTCAGTTTACCTGAACTAGCTAGAAGAGAATGATTCAAAGCTGAGGGCGTGTGCGAACGGACCAAGGAAAAAATTCTGATTAAATAAAATAAAATGAAAACTATCAACCTGATCTGGGATGGCCTAAGAGACAGGGTGGGAGGAGGGTTTAGAGGCTATACGCGGGTACTTCGTACTCTTCGTATTACAAGTAGTTTTGCTGTATAACTTGTATTGTCTTTTGCATATAAGAGACAAATCCTATAAGCAGCATAACATGTACACTTCATACTAGAACATGGGAAATAGTACCATTTACCACTTAGTATAAGATCCCGAAATTCAAGGGTACACGTATAGAGTACCAGATACCTCCAATCTCTCCTCAAAATAACCCACACAGTGCATCTCTTTCTCTTCGGGA
The DNA here is from genome assembly GCA_015266385.1 of Trichoderma oligosporum. Classification (NCBI taxonomy): domain Eukaryota; kingdom Fungi; phylum Ascomycota; class Sordariomycetes; order Hypocreales; family Hypocreaceae; genus Trichoderma; species Trichoderma oligosporum. The sequence goes on along the minus strand of JACBYL010000474.1, from coordinate 15,564 downwards.
TCATCTATCCGAAAAGCCATTGGTTGCTTTGGATAACATGTCGCCAGTCGCGGATTGGCCGCTATATCCGATGTGGATATGCAATTGTATGAGGGAATTTTTCCCTTTTATTCTCTCAGCAGAAGCGAAGTACAAAGTTATTGCATTATGATGGGACATGGACTTACCGCATCAAGTATCGTTTTTGGGGGGCGTAAGAGGAGAAGAGAAGAAGAGGAGAGAAGCGGGATGAGAGGGGAGCGGGCGCTTACGGGTATTTTCAGCTCAAACTTCTTGTTGCTTGTTTTCTCTCCTCCAAGAAGAAAAGGAAGAGTTTTTTTTTTTTCCAATTTTCACAGCTCTAGTTTCCATTTTCTCTTCTTCAGTGAGCGATTTCTTTTCATTTTTTCATCCCATAATTGCTGATCATTTTGTTGGCCGAAATACAAGTTCCAACCAAGGTTGACTCCCTTTCTAAACTAAGACTCCCCCCCGACCCATGTAGATATGCAGTAATATGCAGTAATAAGCAGTATGCGGTATGCGGTATGCATGCATGTGAGCATATCACCTCATTACAAGGGTCTCACCCCCCTTTATGCAATGCGTATGCACGTTCGCCTCCTCGGCACTTTGTTTTTGCCATTTTGCCATTTTGCGGTCAGAGCAGGTATTCTCTGGTACACGTTGCACCGCATTTCCCACTTTAAGGATTTAATTAATCTCTCGAATCTAACGGAGATTGAAAATATTAAAATATAAATACCGCATATCCCACCTCATCAGCATCTTTTTCAAAAAAAAAATAAAAAAAAATAAAAAAAATTCACTTACACTTTATATAGGTTGTTATGAATCATCTTGACCCTACCTCGTATCCTCTCGTCAGACCTACCTATCTTTCCACCCTTCTCAAACCTCAACATACGCACGCAATACGGAGTAGGCATGACTATAACTAAATAGGTAGCTATTGTTATTATCATTGCCTCTCTTCCAAGCCTCTTGAGGCACAAACAGTACAAATTATAAATCATGATTAAAACGAAGCTGTTATGAATGGCATTTCTACAAAAATCTGCCTTCCACCTTATCATACTCCGGATTATCCCATCTCATCACACTAGTAAACATTACCAGCTTCATTATACGGAACACTACCACCACAAATAGAGTGCATATTCCCTCTCAGGCGAGACGCAGTAAGAATGCCTACATCATTTAAGTGGACACTATCAGGCAAGACAACTTGTCTCACAGCGTATGCACTCCGTCTACTTGTAGTAGCTTCAAAGCCAAAAGCCAAAATCCAACTTCAAGAATGAACCCCCCCAAAATATTCCCACAATAATCCCTATACATTTCCATGTACCCCATAGTAAAGGCTCAACACATGTACTTCATTCATACAAGTAAGTATACGCAGACAATGCCTGGCATCATAGCCCGGGAACACGTGGCCCTCATGTGGGGTTCCGCACATATCGGCACGTTCCGAGCTTCTTCATTGGACTATCACAGACATGGGCAAAATACAAGATTAAGATTAAGTGAGAAAGGAATAATTGTGTGGTTGATAGTATTAAATAAGTAGTATATATTTGCCTATAAAAAAGGAGGGTATGTTTGTATATCTGTGAAGTTTTCATATAACAAGCGTCCAATATGATTTCTACTAAGCCGTGCCGGTATATAGCGAGTGGTATCATCAACAAGACCGTTTTGCAACACTTCATATGCACGTGTAGGGTCATGAGCCCAAAAGAGAGAGAAAGAGAACAAATCCGAGAGGGACTACCCTCCCTTTCCTTCCCCAACACCTTTAAACTCTTCAGCTAGTGCTAGTCAAACCTCTTAAGGAAGAGCCTTGGGCGACTCGGCATCAACCTCAACTTTGACGACGTCAGGCTCAGTGTGGGGGGAAACCTGGTGGGTAACGGCATAGTCATCCTCGCCGCTGAGCTCTTCAAGAGTCCTACGAGCAGTCTCGGGGATGAACCAGGTAGTGAAACAGCCGAGAAGCATGAAGAGGGCGTAGATCTCAAGAACATGGTTCATCCAGGGAGCCGTGTTCGTCTTGGTGGCCCCGCGAGTGCGGAGGGTAGCGATAGCACCCTGACCGATGATGGATCCGACCTTGCCGGAGGCGGCGGAGATACCGTGTGAAGTGGATCTGTAACGAGTGGGGAACACTTCACCAGGTACGACGAAAGTGGTCGTATTGGGGCCTGTGTCGCGTGCCTGTTAGCTTTTTTGGACTTCTATACATTTTTTTTTTTTTTGCGAGGTGCGCCGAGAGAAACTACTTACCAAAGTTGAAGAAGAACTGGGCAATGACATAGATTGCAAGAAGGCCGTTGGAGCTCAGCTTGTTGTAGGCGAAACCCATGACAATGAAGAGGATAGTCAGGATAGCGAAACCGCCCATCTGAATCGTCTTGCGGCCAAAGGTGTCAATGGTAGCAACAGAAACCCAGTATCCGGGCACGGCACCAGCAAGGACAATGACAACGTTACCAACGGCAGTGTTATACAGATACTCGTAGACGTTGCTAGCGTTCTTGGTGGAATAGCCAATAACGCTCAAAATGGTACCGTTGTTGAGCGAGAGACCGTAAAAGGCGACATCAAGGCAGAACCACGAACCAGCAGTTCCGAACAGGATGAGGAAGTTCTTAAGCTTGCCATAGTGGTGGAAGAAGTCCTTGAGACTGGCCTTGGGAACCGCAAGGCCTTCCTGGGCAGCCTTGGCAGCGGTAAGGCGGGCAATCTCATCGGGGTGGCCTTCGTGCTTGCCGGTCATGTAAGCCTGGACATCGTCGTTGGCCTGCTCGACGTCACGAGCGATATCGAAAGTGTAACGAGGAGTCTCGGGGATGGTCAGACGGTCTGCGATTGAGAGAGAAAGTTAGTAAATGACCACTACTTTTACTTGAACAGTAATTTTTTTTTCACACTCGTGTGCTTGTTTGTCACATACAGTAGAGAGCAATGCAGGCAGGAACGGCACCGAAGCCGATCAGGGTACGCCACATCTTATCGACGGCGAGCTGGCAAACACCACTGCACTGGGAGATCTTGGCAGCAGAAGACAATGAACCCTTGAAACCGAGGGTGACAAAGAGCATTATGAGAGCAGCAGTGAGCTGACCGAAACCCTGCATAGCAAAGACGGCGCTCATCATAGCACCACGCCATTTGGTGTTGGCGAACCTAGATAATAATAGCCATGTAAGTATACCATCTTCTTCAATCAACTCAAAACAAGACGAAAAGCATTTTGCGTAGGCCAAGACTCACTCAGAGGTAATAATGGAAGACAGAGGGTAATCACCACCGATACCTATTCCCATAATTACACGCCAGAAGATGATGAGGCCAATGATGTCGCAAGAAGGAGAGCCGCTGGTCAAGGCCTGGCCGATGGTAGCAAAGATGATGACGATAAGTTCGAGACCGTACATGCGTTTACGACCGACCAAATCAGCCATGATACCGAATCCAACCTGGCCAATGACGGTACCAGCAGAAGTAGCGAGCTTAATGGCACTGTCGGATGAGGTTGGCATGGTGCCGGTTCCCTGATAGTAGACGATACCCAGCATAATGGTCAACATGGATGCCGTGAAGATGTCGTAAGAGTCCGTGAAGAAACCGACACCGGCAACGACAATGGCACGGACATGGTACCAGCTGAATGGGGCTTTGTCGATCTCAGCAAGGGCCAAGCGACGACGCTCATTAAGATCCTGGACGTGGAGGAAGTCATTGTTATAATTGTGGTAGGCACTATTGCCTCCACTAGTCTTACCAAGAGCCATTGTGGAAAAAAAAAACGTCTCTCAGGTTGTTTTGTTTATGGGAGGTAAAAGAAAAGAAAGATAAGAAAGGAGAGACAAACAAATACAAGCTATAAAGCTTTGTATTACTCTTTCTAGAAGAAGAGAACAAAAGACAAGAAAGTCTTGAACGCCTGTGGTTGAGGAACGAGAGGGAAAGGGGGGATTCAAAGGAAAGACAAGGGCATTGCCACGGACAGGCTCCGGAGTCTTATATACAGACCCTTAGAATAGTAGTAATAGTAGTAGTAGTAGATAATTAATTAAATTTCTTCAGCAGCCAGGCTACTTTTTGCCATCGTGGATCGATTCGTCGGAGGCTTTTCCTAGTCAAGGCGACCGAAGCACACACACTCTCACTCGCTCGCTCACACACTTACAGACTATAATATAACTGAACTGAGCTATCTTTCGGAGCGGGCCAAACCGATAACCCAATGTGAAGCAAATGCAGCCTCAGACGGAGATGGAAGGGCAGAGGATCAGGCACTCTAACTCAAATCTAAAAGAAGCTATTGGCTAAAGATGCCTGTCAGACCGTCGATGAACGAGCCCAGAGCGTGGTCTACTAGACATGGCTGCTTCGAAGCTTGCTGTGGAGGATCGACCAATGAGGGGCCGTCATATCAACACGTTGTCTCGATAAGCTCATCTATATGGGGGATGCATCTCTCCACGCTTGGCATATGCTTGAAATTTAGATGCATGGCGCAAGTTGTTCCCGGAGGTTAAAGGATGGCCCAGGGTACTGGCTAAGCGGCAATTGAATCGTGGCTTGGCACGCAGTTGTTGTTGTTGTTGTTGTTGTTGTTGTTGTTGTTGTTGTTGTTGTTGTTGTTGTTGTTGTTGTTGTCACCGAAGAATTTTTGTCTTCACAAAAAATGAATTGAAACATGACTGAGACTGCGGCTGATTGACTGTTCTGTGTCTCTTGTACAGACAAAAAAAGCAGGGCTGTCCATTCTTCTAGTTTTGGCGACCGAATCTTTGGTGAGGCTTACTATGCCGGCAGCTTGCCCGTTTGGGACACCGAATCTTTGGCGACACCCGGAATCGGGATCCACCTCGCGTATTGACCTCTCTGCGTCTGAGCATGCCTGCATTATCCACGTGCTCGCCTTTGAAGGCCTTTTCATTCTCAATAATTCCTACTTTACGATTCAATCCGAGATCGTGTTGTAAATCATTATCCACCTTGTAAGAAAGAAAACTTTTTTCCTCTGGTGGGCTGATCAATTCCGAATTCATTCGTGAAAGTGCTTATTCGACCGTCTTAACCCTGCATCCCATTACACAAAGCTTCCACTTTTTGCAGCTTAGTCTTTTAAGGTTGATTTTGACTTTGAGCCTGCTCCTCTTTCTTTCATTTTTTTTCTATAGTCGGATTAAAGAGTTCAGGGTTGGGATCGCATGTGGTGATCATCCAAGCCTATACCCTCAAACCCTAGCAGAACCCAGACCAGGATCAATATTTTTTCCCCTTGTCTGATTTTTTTTCCTTGGTCAGCCATTATCAGATCAAGTCATGTCTCTTACAACCCACACTCAAATAATGGCAGAAAAGCCTCAAGACGACAAAAGCGACACCAAGGACGCGCTTGACGGCGTGCCACCGCTCTCCTACAGAGTGATCACGCGAGATACTGAGAAACAAGATGCGCTCCGCTTAGTCGCTGATAGCATTGCGCAGCAACGCCAGACTGCATCTCTAGCCATCATCTTCCACCCACTTTGCGTCGCAGCTCTGGTCGCCATGTGCGCAGGTGCATATCGTCAATACCAGCATGCCGGTTACGGCACTGTCATGACAATGCTCTCTGGTATTGTCATTGTGTACCTGTCTTTCGTTCGATTTTATACCTCGAAATATATAGAGATGGCGGAGAAGTTTCGATGGAAGACCTGGATCACAGGTCCTGATGGCAAAGAAGATACCATTATCGCAGCCGTCTATGGCGACGAAATTATGTCTACCGTTGTTCTCAGGCTAGAAAGCAATGAAGGAAATAAGAAGGACAAGAAGGACAAGAAGAAGAAGGGCAGCGAACATGCCAACAAAGGTGGTCAGGGCATTATCCGCGCCTGGACCACCAGGCTGCGATACCGAGGAAAAGGTGTTGGCTCCGACCTGCTGCACGTAGCGGTTCAGACGACGAAACGTGCTTTTGGCCCAACCGCCAGCGTAGAATTTGCTGCAGATCACGCAAACAGCGAGAACCCGCTCCATGACATGTTCCTCAGATCGTTCAAAAAGCGCCAAGAAAGAGCAGCCATGGCTCTGACACAGGTTCTGAGGGACGAGGCTGTTTCGAATTAACAGGCAGTAACATACCCGTTTTGTAACAGTTAATTATAATAGTAATAATAATAATGATAACGAATAAAATAGCTAATAATCCGAAGTCATTATCAATTGCCTTATTTGAGCTGTTCATCGGCAGTATGATGCTACTATTTCATCTGCAGCTTCATTGTAACTTGGCGCATTTTGAGTACGGGAATTACAAGTACGTTTAGCGTTAACAAGGCGCTAAATCCAACATGTTTTCAAATGCATTGGCAATGAGATATGCGGCTCTATGGCACTAAACAAATGCGCAGCTGATGATGTCGGTCAAGAGACTTGGCGATGCCAATAACGCTTGGCGATGCCAAATAGCGCTTGGCGATGCCAAATAGCGCTTGGCGATGGATGGCAGATGCCTCTGTGGTGGTTGCGAGTAAGATGGCCTTTTCAATCCAAGACTAGAACCGTTCCATACACCGATTTTTTCCTGTCCTGTCAAATCGTGCTTTAGATAGTCTATCGGCGACATCCTGGCTGAGCACTGCGTGCATCATCTTGAGAGGCGATAACTACAAAGATAGTGACGTGAGCGGGGTCAAGTATTCAACCAAGAGAATCAAGAACATTAGCACATCACATATAGGCAAATATTGAAACACGCACTGAAACCGTTCGACGAGAGACTGCGAGACTGCGAGACTGCGGGCGCTGCAGGTGTTTCGCATCCATCGAACAAAGGCCGCCCGCGCACGTGGGTGTCAATACAAAATCTCACATTCTTCGTGCCCACAAGCAGGTCGTCTTAAGTTCGGTGATTCTTACTCGGGACGCGCAAAACTATTGGCGGGGACCCAACACTATTAAAATTAGCTCAAAAGAAAATTGGCCAAAAACTTTTATCCAAATCTGGTGACATGCACTGAAGATACGCCGTAATTCTCAGGATATCATGACCAAGTTAATATTGACCTAAGCCAGTCGGAGGTTCAACGAGAATCTTTGGTAGTTTTGGTTATCGCTTGCCTTCCTGTTGCTGATGCGAAGCACCGCAGAACCAAATCGTTGTGTTAGGCCAATAAAGGAATGTTTCATCATCATGCGAACAACAAGGCTGATGCTAGCAGTTTGGGCGATATATAAGAAAAATGAGCGGCATCAACATCAACAAGGAATGTCGGCAATAAGGCTTCATTTCATTGCCTGGTTTCACCAGAGATGCGTTCTCGTGCAGGTGAATGCTCCGTGCGTGCAGATGGAGTGCATTTCCACTAGAGATCATCTACCTTGGGTAAAATGTGCGAAGTGGGTTCACCATCCCACTCACAATAATACATAAGGAGCCATATTTCCACTCTCCTAACAACCCCCCAACACTTGTTCTAGGGATGGCCGTTTAGAAGAGTCTATTTGTCTGTTCTCGAGCCACCCAAAAGTGAAAAATTTTGCTCGTTGGGCTCCATATCGCGTAAGTATTTGGTCATATTGCTGTTGCGATTAGCGCCTCGATTAAAGCATGTAGACTCTCAGAAAAAAGAAAATTCCTGCTCAATTGTCATAATGCCGCAGCTTTACATTATCAATGAGTGGAAATTGGCTGTTGTTGGTTTGTGAATAAGGATGGAGCTGGTGAGAAAGCTTTCGCAAGTGTGGCGCAAATGGAGAACGGGCTGCTCTCCCGGTACAGTACTGGCGTCCGCACTCGCAGAATAAGCTATGATTATTATTATTACCCGTGGCCTGGGCTTTTGTTTCTATGTCAACTGGGCCTAATAAAGTGGCCACCTTTTCTGTTCGGCGCAATTGTTTTGGCCGCGTGGCTGCTAAGTTTTGGTACTAGAGACGAATCGAGGCCTTTGTAAATATCTTGCACAGTCTTTTTATGTTGGCCACGTTTGTTAGAAAGCTGAGCCAGGAGAGAGAAGAAAAAAGGAGTAGAGAAATGGAGCACCTATTTGTACTCTAACATACCGTAATAGCTTTTTTATACGAAAGTCTCCATGTTAGGTAGTATTTTTGAGATAAAAATATGAATACTTGGACCCGAGACAACATTCAAAGATCAAACAACAAATCCATTCTTGTCAAGGCACCGTTGCGATGCCAAGCAATGCCTTGGGGCCATCGGTAGCTCTTCTTGCTGTATTTGTCTTTGATGCTGATGTATGGTGCCTGTGATAGGCGGAGTTCTCAACACTACCGAAGGCCACAACGCAATTAGCCGCCGCTAAATTGTCGCTGCCGAGGAATGCTGTCCGCTTTTGGTGTGTTTAGGGCTGGTTGGCTAGGGGTTGCACAGGCTCTTTCGAGGCAGTTGTGGACCAGAAAATAGGGTTCAACTTGGGAGGAGAACCACAGTCAGTAGTTAACAGTTTCAAATGTAGGTAGACCTCTTGGTCTTTTCCTGCCTAGAATTTCCTATACTGCGGTATATCCAAATGTGCGCCTCCAGCTTGACTCGACTGCCTTTGTAAAACTAATGAGGTCATGGCCATAATAGCAGACACACACACACACACACGATAGGGGAGGGGCGTGTGCGTCTGTTTGCTGGCGGTGCGTGTTCCTAGATGCCAAGGCTTCGCTTTTCTGATAAGCTCGTGGCAAAGTATGGGGGGGGGGGGGGAAGCCCAGGGTTTTCGTGGGGGGGGGGGAAGACCAGGGATTTCGTTAGATGAAGTGGGCGTGGCAGCGATCCGGTTCGAGGGATCCAGAAAAATAATTGATTCCAATTGCAATAGAGTACAGAAATTACCTATGCAGTATTCCGTAATATGCACTTAACGAGATGTAATATGCAGACATATGCAACTTGATGGCAGCCCCGCAACGTTCAAAGTCCCAGCCAGTGCGGGCGCTGAAGAGTCGGCACTGTATATCCAATGCGTAGAAAGTAGTGAGTACACGTACTCTAGACCTCTTACATACCAGGATCCCTCTGACGGACATGGCTTAGGGCTGCCAAAGCATCGACCAGCCGCTCCCCAGAACATTTCACATTTCAAGGTCCCTCGGTGCTCTGTCTTACTTTTTGCGGGCAAAAGGCAATTCTCCAACCAGGAAGCGGTCAGCTATAGAGGAGGAGAAGGCGACAGCTTCGACTTTGTTTGATCGCCGCCATTGGGATTAATCCAAAGTTGAATACTACATACCTCAGTAAGTTAGATATATAAGAAGACAACTGATAGGCTGCATACAGCACCTAGGCTAACAACTTAACTTGGTCAGCTTCCACTGAGAGAATATTTGTTTATCACAGAGTAGTACAGCTAAAGATGAATCCAAACTCGTTGCGGTTACATGACAACGACTCCGCACTCCAAATCGCCACGGCTTGATAGATGGACTGGTCTAGGCACGGTGAAAAGCTTCACCGCAAAGGACACAGCCCTCCCCCGGTCCCAAATCCAAATGCCTCATATTACTACTTCGTACAAGTACGTATTTTCCTTTGTACTTTTGCTGCAGTAACAGTACGTACATACTAGGGCAAAGGGAGGCCTCCTTCGCCAGTCCCAGATCAAAAAAGCAACTTTGCTCTTGTGACGTAGGATGACGATGCGCCTATTCGAATCGAGGCTGGCCTGCCTTTCAAGTTGCATGTGGTCCGAGAGCCTCAAAAGCCGATTTCTAGGCCCTCAATTTGCTATCCCAACTTACTACTTATGTACTAATGCATCTATGGAGCTTGATGTTCTCGCCAATCATAACCCGCCTAATTATGCATCTGGCAACTTCTCCTCGAAGCCCCCCCTCTTCTTCTGCCGATCCCCATAATCCCGGCTCCTGCTCCGTATTAGTGCCTGGCTTTAAAAAGAAAAAAATTCAAATGTTCCCAGCTCAGCAAGCTCCAGGTGCCTTTAACGTATATCGCTCATAAGCCGCTGCTCTCGTGGGTTCATTGTTGATACTTCATCTCTGTTATGAGAGACAACACCAGGGCTAATATCGCGTCCACCAGGGTGCCCATGCCCTCCCTACTTGTACACGCAGCCGAAAGACAACAACAACAACAACAACAACACAGCGCCAAATAGTCTCACGCCTCTCTCATTGTTATGATGGATCAATTGTTTTATTTTTCCACGCCCTCATTATTATTCCACCCTTCAAAATTTAGTCTTAGATGGATCCAATGCGACGGTATGGAGCGGCGTTAGTAGCCAAAAACAATAAATTCCTCGTTTCAATTGATCGTTGCACAGCATGTGATGATTTTTTACTTCCTAGAATGGTATTCCGTAGGGTAATTTGTTTCTTACACACCAAAAAAAGAAGCCCAGAAAAATCAATTACGCCTCTATCCTGCCCAAGCCAAGAGGTCGTCAACTCCATCTCCCCCTTTTTTCCACCAACATCAGCAATAACAGGCTGAAGCCTTTCCTAGTTGATCTGTGTTTCCCTTTTTTTTTATTTTATTTTTTATTACGCGCGTTAGCCAGTAACGTTCATACGCACCCTTTTCGATGGCCTACAGTCTGATCCCTACCTGTTTCTTATTTCGCAAAGAACCCAAGTTGTACACTCCTATCCTCACAGGAAAAGTACATCCTCTTGTAATTTCTCTTTTTGCTGCGTCTCTCTCTCTCTCTTCTTTACGCATATTCACTATTCTGCAAACTCTAGAAACAGAGCTTATCCGACAAAGCGGTGGAGGCTAAGCTAGATTTCCTACTACGTACAATGGACTATGTGCCATTGGACTCCATCAAGTCTAGCTCAAGATTTCTTTCCAATACCTTTGACGGCTAGACTCGACTGTCGCGATACTTGTTCATGTTTACCATATAATATCATGGAGACTAACTTGATTATCTTTGGCTTTTGGTTTTAAAACATGACTGGAGGCAAAGACAAGTGCAAAGGCCAAAGACGATGAAACAAAAATGCCCGTATTGGGCCACGTTATAAACCAATATCTAATGTTGCTCAGTACTTGCTAACTTGGTTATTAGTGGGACTTAATCAGAAATACCAAACTATATACCAACAATGTTATCGTTCTACTGTCTTTCGACGTACCAAGCGAAACAAATTCGAGATCGACGACGAAGATATCACCGCTTCTACATAATATCTTCTATGGGAATTATAATTAAATACGTGTTCAGCTTCATTTTTTCCAAAGAGTCGTTAATGACTTCATCAAGTAACGTCTCTCTCGGGTTTGCTCAATACCACCCATTACCATACACCAATAGCACAAAGAATTCATGGGACAATATCTGCAGACTATATGATTAACACCTCCATATAGACTGGCAGCTAGCTGGTATCCTGGCTACCCAGCATATTCAATCCATGAGACGGCCTTGTGGGCTAATCATTTGCACGCACTAGTTAGCTAATCATACTATAGATTTGATCCGACAAATGATTGCTAATAAATAGCATTACCTTTCCAATCTCTCTATTGCTCAAAAACCCCGGGTTGTTCCACCGAAAGATGCAATGGCACTAGCTAGCTTTATCTATTAATGAATACCAAAACCAAGGAGATTCTATTTCATATGGAAATGTTCCACCATATTAGCTTGTATAACAGTTACTAATAACTCAGCTGTCACATGATCGCTAGCGATCTTAGAGAAGTTTCAAGTATATCGTCATTGATAGTAAACTCAAAAACCTTTGAACCGGTTGGTGTAAATAGCCCTGACTAAATAATGTATAACAGGGTCAAGAACCGTGTTAATCGAGACAAGACGCTAAGGACTTATCGTCAACTGTAACGGTATATCAACATACAACAGATGGCTACCAAGCATTAGAGCCTAAAATTTGTATCATGTAGCCAAACTGCCACCATGGCAACAGATAGTTCCCTCCACACTTAATCCTGTTTGGTGCTCTCTAAACAGCGTGTTCTTCCATACACACTCGTCGTTGCACCTTCTTTTACACCATTATAGCTCTACAAGTTTTGTCCCGTTTGTCATGCTATTTATGATGTGATAATGAACCTACATGAGGCGCCAAATGAGCCTGAAAGCCTTTACAAAAGCCTCAGAAGTCGCAAATGTCTTCGAACCAGCAGAAATGTTATTCGAGCGTCATCAATGAAGGTGTGTACAAAACACCCTCGCCAAAGGATGGTATAGAAGCCTCATGGCCATGTATACCTCGGAATGGTAAAAGCTTTAATTAGCTAAAAATACGTGGTTCAATACTCAGAGGTTATATATATAAAAGACTATATATATCATGACAACTTATACACATAGCTGTCAGACGATGAAGAAACTGAATTAGCAGCGAGAAAATGCATCAACAAAGCAAACGCATTTATGGGGCCTTATTTATAATAGGAAGCCTCGAAGAGATCAATCCAGTAATTATACAGCCAACTACATATAAGACCGTATGCATGTGTTGGGTCGCGTGACACTCGCTGCTATATCTAGAGGCCTTCTCCGAATCTTCTAATTATAATGTGTTGCAGCAATGGAGTGATGAAGACTAGCAACGGATCGCTATAATCTCTATAAAAAAAATGTCTTTCTAGTCAGTATCTTCTGTAATACAGTCTCAGTCAGAATCACTTTAAGTTCTATAATTTTAGCTCAGCAATAAGCCATAGCAATCTAACCATCCGTAACACCCTGATAGTTGTCTCATCAGTAAGGAATTATAGAGCAATCATTAGTTTCCTACAAACATCACTGGTGCTACCTATCAAGAGAACTCATGATTCCAAGTTCATATGAGTAGGCGGTACACCGGTCTATTTACTAATTAGACCGCGTACATGCTCTCTAGATGTGATGCTGTGATGCTGGAATGAGATACACCAACTAGGCACTGCTACGAAGATACTATTCTCATACTCAATAGGTTTCTAATCTAAAACAACTATCGTGGCTTATTTCTACGATAGGCGACTAGAAGGATATTTTTGTTCATATGATTCCTACTGCATATATACTAGCGATAGTGACAACATTGACTTGGTAAAGACACACAACGCAATCTGTTTTCGTGCCTATCCTGTAAAGGCAAATGAGAAAAGCTACCTAGGTATTCACCAGCCGTCAAAAGAAAAAGAAAATTCGTTACAGGACGTTTCAACATAACGTCAAGAAAGCCTCCCAATTAATTATGTACAGATTAGCTCGAAAAGATTGTCATCAGGAAATGATGAGTTAATTTGCAGCTACATAGATGACAAATCTTATGCAGGCCCATATATGCAGACATAAACTGTTCAATACTCCAGTGCACTAAATATCCAAAAAGGTATCACAAAAACATCATGATGAAACATCGCCTGATTTGGCTTGCACGACCAACAGATCTGTCGCCACACCGCTAGCAATAAAGTGGGAAGCAACAGTACCCAGACAACTCTGGACATCGTCCCTCGGTCTTTGTAGAAGTTTACCTTCATCTATCTTGGCTCTTCCACTGCGACCTAGGACAACCAGAGTTGGCTTAGCTGCATCTGAGCCATCGGCATTGGGAGCTGGATCGGCATAGTTGAGCAACTCTTCAATAGTAGGAGAAACGGAGAACTTTTCAATCTTGATCCGGGAAGATATATCCTGGGAAAGCCTGCCAATGACTACGTCGAGTTGGCTATCGTCTGCTGACGAGGATGCCTCGGATATCTTAGATGCGTTGATAATGGTAGCAGTTACCCGGTCACGCTCGAGAAGTTGGATGACTAGGCCAAGGGCAAGATTGTCATCACGTCCTCCAAAATATACGAAAAAAATGTTGTGAGAGCGAGGTGCAAGGGGGGCCGTGGGGAAATCGTGTCTCGAAACGTCGTATGAGTATTGCCGACGGAGCCTGGCACGCTCTTGGCCCAAGTCCTTGCCTGCTTTGAAATCATTTCTGTTCCGTGTGAAGAAAATTCCAACATTATGTTCATTTGAGTGAAGAACAGACTTGACAAACGACAGATAGGAAGACGCAAGTCGATCTTCAACGTTTGCGGATGAGATAATCTGTGCATCCCCCATACTACCAGTCTCAGTCCATGGCATGAGAAGAAGATCTGATGACATATTAGACGACCGCGAAATGAGGGCCTCTGCAAAGCGATCTTCTGGCATAATGGCGACTTCGCCAGAAGCTGCAATATTGTGAAGCTGGCCGACAGTGCGGAAAATGTTGACGACAGGGTCATGTCTGGTGTACTCATCAGCTTGCGCTACTGTCATGACTGATGAATCTCGGTCTGTTAACTCGATAAGGCGAAGGCCATGGGCTCGGATGGGCCCTTTGGGTACGTCGTTGTCAAACCCTCTCTTGGAATCTTCCTCGGACGATCCCCTTTGGGACTCTAAGGCTTGAGAGCTGCCGAACAAAGAAAGAAGATTGAGCAAAGCGGGCATGTTATCCAACCTAAGGTAAACAAGAAGTCGCCTAACTCTGCTGGGTGTCTTCTCCTCTGTGGCGGAGACATTTACTTGCGTGATTGGGGCACCAGTTTCCCAATCGATTTCGCCACGCTTCCAGGCGGCAATCTTCTTCTGATACCAAGGAGGATATAGGACAGAGACAACAGGCGTGGTGAAGAAGGTGGTTAGAAGAGCCATGACGACAAAGATGGTAAAAGTCCGGACGCTGAGAATTTTGGCATTAAGGCCAATGTTCTGGAAAGAGAAAAGAGTACATTATCAGTTTAGCTTCTCAACAACTACGCATATATTTCCGTAACAACTTACAAGAACAATAAGCTCCACAAGGCCCTTGCAGCTCATCAAAACGCCGATGGAAAAGGACTCTCTCCAAACCAGGCCGTTCGCTCGCGCCGCCAAAGATGCGCCAATAATTTTAGTAATGAGAGCGACGAAGGTAGTAGCAAATACATAGCCCCAGGCGGTTCCGGTGTTTAGAAGGCCAAGATTCGTGCTTAGACCGGAGAGGGTAAAGTAAAGCGGCAAGAATATAGACCCGACGAGATCTTCGAGCTTCTCAATGACTCGAATGTTGAAGCCGTGCTCACGCGGAACGACCAAGCCGACTACAAATCCTCCAAAAATTGGATGAATGCCGATGATGCCTGTGAAGAAGGCGGAGGTAAGGGCGATGAGAAGAATGAGAGCAATGGCGCTTTGCGAGGGGCCGTTCTCAAGATTGTTGGTTTTACGCAAAATAAAGCGCAGACCGGGCTTGACAGGCCACATGAGAAAAATAACGTAGCCAACACATATTAATAGGATCCATAGCGCTGTAAGGCCCTTTCCAGCATTTACCAAAGCGACACAGAGCGCCAAAAGGATCCATCCTAGAAGTTGTATAAGTAGAAGTAATGACGAGGACAAGGTCTGGAGTAATGCTCACCAACGACGTCATTTGCAACACCTGCCGAGAGAGTGATGACACCGACTGGTGTATCGAGAAGCTTGAGCTCGGTCAAAATACGGCAAAGCACCGGGAATGCCTGGAGGTTGACAACTCAAGTTAGAAGACAAGCCCTCCGTTATTGAATCAAAGAAAGAGAAAGTAGATGGA